>CAWUFW010012649.1:0-285713 GCA_963921515.1 Calotriton arnoldi | reverse complement strand
CGACTTTGGGAAATGCGGGGTGGGTGGAATTTTGTGGATCCATGCAGATTCTAGAACTTTCCACCACAGAAATGTGAGGAAAATTTGTTTTTTTACACATTTTGAGGTTTGCAAGGGATTCTGGGTAACAGAACCTGGTGAGAGCCAGTCAAGGCACCCCATCCTGGATTCCCCTGGGTGTCTAGTTTTCAAAAATGCATAGGTTTTCTAGGTTTCCCTAGGTGCCGGCAGAGGTAGGGTTCAAAATCTACAGCTAGGCACTTTGCAAAAAAAGGGTCCGTTTTCACTGTGAAAATGTGGTGTGTCCACGTTGCGTTTTGGGCCGTTGTCTGTCGCGGGAACTGGCCTACCCACACAAGTGAGGTACCACTTTTCTCAGAAGACTTTGGGAAATGCGGGGTGGGTGGAATTTTGTGGATCCACGCATATTCCAGAACTTTCCACCACAGAAATGTTAGTAAAATGTGTTTTTTATTTACACATTTTGTGGTTTGCAATGGATTCTGGGTAACAGAACCTGGTGAGATCCAGTCAAGTCACCCCGTCCTGGATTCCCCTGGGCGTCTAGTTTTCAAAAATGTATAGGTTTGCTAGGTTTCCCTAGGTGTCGGCAGAGTTAGGGTTCAAAATCTACAGCTAGGCACTTTGCAAAAAAAGGGTCAGTTTTCACTGTGAAAATGTGGTGTGTCCACATTGCGTTTTGGGCCGTTTCCTGTCGCGGACACTAGGCCTACCTACACAAGTGAGGTACCATTTTTCTCGGAAGACTTTGGGGAATGCAGGGTGGGTGGAATTTTGTGGATCCACGCAGATTCCAGAACTTTCCACCACAGAAAATTGAGGAAAATGTGTTTTGTTTTTACACATTTTGAGGTTTGCAAGGGATTCTGGGTAACAGAACCTGGTGAGAGCCAGTCAAGTCACCCCATCCTGGATTCTCCGGGGTGTCTAGTTTTTAAAAATGTATAGGTTTGCTAGGTTTCCCTTGGTGCCGGCAAAGCTAGGGTTCGAAATCTACAGCTAGGCACTATGCAAAAAAAGGGTCAGTTTTCACTGTAAAAATAAAGTGTGTCCACGTTGCGTTTTGAGCCGTTTCCTGTCGCGGGCACTAGGCCTACCCACACAAGTGATGTACCATTTTTATCGGGAGACTTAGGGTAACACAGAATTGTAGGGCAACTGTTATGACCTATTGACTATCGATGCATTTCTGCCTTCCAAATGAAAGACAATGTGTAAAAAAGAAGTCATTTTGAAAAATGACCTATAATTCTCATGCTAGTATGGGTACTCCCAATTTCGGAAATGTGCAAATATCTACTGTTTCTAAACTCTATATTTTGTTCCAATTTCAGAAATACATAGGTGTCTTTCATACCGATTATTCCATGTACATATTTTCCCAAATGAATTGCTATATACCCGGTACATAATACAAAACCATTGCAAGACGCTGCTGAGTTATTGGCTCTGAGTTCGTCGGGTTCTTGGTGAACCTACAAGTCCTATATAACCCCACAACCAGAAAGGTCCAGCGGATGTAACTGTATATTGCTTTAAAACAACTGTCAGAATTAGAAGAAGTTACAGGTGAAAACGTTGGCACAAATGGCTGTTTTTTTCAACTAAAGTTCAATTTTTCCTATATTCAACTGTTTGTTTCTATAAAGAAACCTTGAAGGATCTACACAAATGACCTCTTGTTGAATTCATAATTTTGTCTACTTTTCTAAAATGTATAGCTTTCAAGGATCCATTATTGCTTGCATACCCCTTTCTACCATTAACTGGAAGAAGGTTGAAAGCACAAAAAATAGCAAAAATAGGCTATATCCCAGTAAAATGCGAAAACTGTGTAAAAAATGTTGGTTTTCTGACAAAAGTCTGTCAGTCCCTAAAAGCTGGGAAAATGGTGATTTCAGCCCCACAAACCCTTTGTTGATACCATTTGCAGGGAAATAAACAGACACTTTCATTTGCAGCACTTTTTTCCCATTTTTCCCAAAAACCCCAACATTTAGCTGTACTTTGGCTTATTTCTGGGACCCCTCCAGGGGAATCCACAAACCCTGGGTACCTTTAGAATCCCCATGATGTTGGAAGAAAAGGACGCAAATTTGGCATGGATACCTTATGTGTACAAAAAGTTACAGGGGCCTAAGTGCGAACTACCCCAAATAGCCCAAAAAAGGCTTAGCACGGGTGGGGGAAAAGGCCTAGCAGTGAAGGGGTTAACCTCACGCAAATCAATCACAAACCGATAGACAGCTGGATGATCATCAGAGGAACACGAGTGCGTCCTCTTAAGAATGGGAAGAATAGGACTATTACACACATTTGCATACGTCTCTTCAACAACCCCTGACTTGATTAAATCCTGTATAATCTGCAAAAGTGCTCGCTCCCCTGCTTGCGGTATTTTGTTTAGAGGTATACGGGGAAGAGCAACATTATCCTTAACTCCAATAGGGACTGGTGGTATCTGCAAGAGCCCCACGTCCGTATCACCTGTAGCCCATAACGTTGTCGGCACATCCTTGAATTCAGCGGGAAGGGGCTCATCCTTTGACAAACACTGCTTGGAACTCACTACATTGGGTCCTATTGTCATATAGACACTATCCGGAGAGCAAGAAATAGTCGCGTGCAACTTCTTCAACAAATCCAAACCCATCAAATTTTCTCCACAATTAGATGTCAATAGGAAAGGCGAATCTACAGTAAAAGGACCAATAGTCAGGGCAAGTGGCTCCGAAATGGGGCTCACAACCGGTATACCTGAAAAGCCTACCGAAACATTATTTTGTCCAGACAGGGCTGGGACCAGTGAATGAGAAACAGAGCTATTCATTGCACCTGTATCCACCAAGAATTTTTTAGCTGAGCGCTGCAAATCAGCTGTGACATAAGGTCAACGCTGATCCACAGGGATCTGAACTGATCCCTCACCCTGCCCCTGGCTGTCCTAGACATGTGTTTGCCCCGTCACTTCATCCAAATCATAGTCATCATGGTAATTCTGTTGCCCCCTAGGGTCATCAAAATAGTTCTCATTAGAGCGACGTGGCTGTTCCTCACCTCCCTGGCCTCCGTCATGACTGCCTGCCCCACGACCCTGTCCTCGAGAACCCCGTCCTCTAGGGACAGCAACTTTCTGTAACAACGCCGGACACTCACTGCACCAGTGTCCCTCCTCCTTACAGTATGCACACTGGTTCAGCCCCAGAGGCACGGCATTTCTGCTAGTGCGAGGCAGCTGTCGAGCTGGGCCAATGCCTCGTCCCCTACCGTTCCCCCTGGACGCCTGCTGCATCAACACCTCTGTCTTCAACTCCCTATTTTTCTTCTCCACCTTCTCCTTCTCCTCATTCTCTCTATGCTCATAGTAATGTGCCATACTCAAGATCACTGTTGGGGAGGAGGTAGTCCAAGTGCTCTCCGAAGCCTGTAATCGAGTCGCGATCTCGGGAAGCAGGTTCGTAACAAATCTGTTAACGAACAATCGGACACCCCCTTCCATCGACAAGTCCTGCCCACTTAAATCCCAAAACACTCCTTTGAACCTAGTAAAAAAAACAGACACACTTTAATCTTTCTTCTGATGACATGCCGTTAACTTGTCCCAATCTACTCTTCTTGGTGGAATAAGAGAGTGCATGTAGGTAATAATACGTCCTGGCAAAGCTAGTATCTCGGCCTTGGGCTTCTCACCAGGCTTCCTCTCTTTATCCCATGTCCTCATCTCATCCCAAGTGCCACCCAACTCCACGACATGGTCCTGTGTATGCACTTGCCGCCAAATATCCACGGGCACCAATAACCCGAAAAACATCTCAATGTCCGCCAACGTCATCACCGTCGACGATGCAGCCTCTGTTAATTCTTTATAGTATGGAGTTGGATTTTTCCTAGGGTCGGGAAACTGAGTCTTAAGAGACAAACCCTCACTCCTTTTCCAAGGAGTATAAACCCATTGCTCCTGGAAACGGGCCTCTACTCGCTGTCTGACAACAGCATCATGCTGATCTCGCAGCTCCGGTATCTCAGGATGAAAAATAGGGTCACTTCCCTCATCGGAAACTGGGACGCGGTTGCCAGACTCTTCTGGTGCAACCTACCTCGGTATCCAATCAACTTTGCAACATTACTAAAAACGTCATTAGGGGCCATGTCAGCAGCATACACACGGTCCCAGATGTCATAAATAATTTGGGCCGTGACACCATTGAAACACTGCTCCCACAACCCAATCAGAGTAGCCGACATATGCTTGAGGGCATGCTGCTGTACAAACGGCTCATATTCTTTCAACACACTCCACACATCTTCCACACTGTAAATCGGATTCCTGACCCACTGGGCAGCCTGATTAGCTACCATCCTTTTCTCTGCATCTCCCACTTCAGACCGAATCAACACCCGCCCCATTCGCTCCCGTGCAGTTGCTCAATCCCCGTCATCCAGTCCACGCACAGGCGTCCCTATGCTCAACGATGTCGGGGAGAGAAAATATGAGGCAGGCGCAATAATCGAAGGGGCAGGCACCAGTGTTCTTAATGACTGTGTCGTCTGTGTAAGTGATGGGGAGAGGGAAGAATTGGAGCAACAGGCATCGCAGAAAGAACTGCAGTCGCTATAGGCGCGACAGATGAAGCAGAAGAAGAAGAAGGCGCTGTAGCCGAGGCAGCCAGATCAATAGCAGGAGAATCAGAGACAGGGGCAGGCGAGGCAGAGGACTGGTGTTGCGGGACAGCAGGATATACTTTCTGCGGGGCATATGGAGGCGGAGGTCGAATATCTAACAGGTCCTTTACAAAGGCATTGCCTTCCTCTCGTCCAACATAGGATTTGTCACATTGCAACCTAAACTACCGGTCAGCACACTCTATGCCCTTCTCTATTTTCTCTCTATCATACGCTATTGCCTTCTGTGTAATCGTCTGCATCTTCCCCCTTCAAGCCTCCTTTTCTGCTCTCATTCACCTCTGTTTGGCTCCCTTTTGCCATACCTGGAGATAATCAAACATCGACTGCTTACTCCGTTTTGCAAATAATTTATCGTGCAAGAAATTCAATTTCTGTTCATCAGAGGTACCTGTTAACGGCCACTGCAGCTCGGCATTGTCCCTCGTATATTTGTGCCATAATGTACTAAACATAATAGGGCCAAAGCTGTGCTTAACATACATGTCATAATTTGGGCTGCCTTCCGGAGGCGCAGGCTGCCTCTCCTCCAATCGAGCATCAGTAGAACAACAATGGCACCTCAAACAGCACAGCTTACTAAAACATGGCATCTCGAAAGGAGAAACAGATTCACTATTCATACCAGATGAATGACTCACCAATCTCTTTTCGAAGGTCAGTCCTCGGACTGTACAAAGCAAAGACAAACAAAAAATCAGTCCTCAGACTGCACCAAAATTACAAACCAGAACCATCCGTACAAGAGCCAAAGACTAGTCAAACCCCAGGCATTTTCAAAAGTAAGCCAAATCCATTATGTTGCCTGGCAAAATGTCCGTAGACACCTTGTTTCCAAAGTTGATCCGCAGACCTACAAAGCACAACCCAAAAGTGGTTCTCAGACCACACCAAAGATCACTCAAAATGGCGCCAATTTCACAAAGAACCAAAGCAAACTCACCTGGTGCACACAGGTCGAACAAATGTATTCTCCACTGCCGATTCTTCGGACCAAACGGTCAATTCCAAGGGTTTCGCCTTTCAGGACCCCAGCCGGGACGACCACTGGGCAAGGCACCGCCTGATCAGATAGGCGGGGCAGCTGCGAGAACTAAGCTCTGTCGTGTGGGGATCCCCGATCCGCCTATCCGACCTGATGCGGCCCCGTCCTCCCCACCTGTCTGCGGGTGAGGATGGGCCACCCGGTGGGTTCCTGTTCGGGCACCAAATGAAGGAAGTGACCCGAATAGGGTCACCCGGATCACTTGTGACCACCTCTCGCCTTCCACAAATGAAGAGTCGGTTAGACAGTAGAGAATGCAAACCAAGTATTTTATTAGTATAGCGCTGCAGCGGAGCCCAGTCTGACCAGCCTCTTGAGATGGCTGCCGAGGGACTGACTCCCCCCAACATGACATAAGATATTATAAATTTCCAAATCTTCTGAGAACACACCCAAACTGGAAAATTCCAGTCCAGGCACTGGCAAACAATAAAGGCACAGTAGGATGAGCTACAGTTCTGGGACCGAGTACATGTTATCTTCACTCCAAGGCCACCTCACTCATGCTCACCATTAGAGTAAAGGTGGGAATGAGCCTATCTAACAGCTAAGGTATGCAACAATAGAGAATACATTCATTAGTGCAGCTGAAATCGGCCTTGAGAATCACGAGCAAAGGGGCATGGAAACAGTTTTCTGCTGAGGCAAGCAACACAAGGCAGGAGCTTAGCTTCGATCATGAAACAGAATGGCGGTTACTAATAAAATGGCGCCATGAATGCTAACTTAACACAGAATAAACGATGAGCAAGGGGACGATAACATTTTCAATTCTAACAGCGTGTTAAAGTAATACCCAATGTTATCATAGTTGTTAGTGAAAATACCCTGCTGCAACATGGCCTCCCTTTTATGAGTGTCTCAGTCACACCTAAAAACAAGAGTTCAACAAGCCCAATCTCCCTTAAAAGGAAGCCCAAATCCAAACCAATATCCTACCAAAAATTCTCCAACTGATGGTCGACATCGAAAATTGCACAAAAAGTAAAAAAGGATTACAAAAAATACGAGCAACAGAGCAGGAAGCAGCACTAACACAACTGTGGGCACTAAGAGGAGGTAGGAGGGAGGAACGCTGTATTAAAATGTAAGCTGCTATGGCGCCGAAGCTAAACACAGGCAAACATTAACAGAGCAGGAAACCTTGAAAAAATAGACCCCCATAGAACAGATAACCATTGCATAATGATATAGTACTTAGTTCCTGCTCCATGGGAGGAACGGAAGAGAAAAAGGAGGAAAATAGGACAGGACAGACCACTAGCAAGCAGAGTTTTTTAAGGACACTCACAGACAAATGAAAAGCAATGGCAAGAAATGGGTGGAGTTTAACTCCACAAACCATATACAACAGGTTGCTAAGCAACAGCACAAGCGCTGTCTAGGCTCGACCCCACAACCACAGCAGGAGGAGGGGTTTAATAGTATCTAGGATACCAAATGGAATGTGGAGCGTAAGTTCTAATGGAGGCGGTTGGGACTATCAGAGGGAGACTGGCAAGCGACGGCCAGCTGAGCAGCTAGGTGGCTGAGGCATTTATCCTTCAGAACCTAAATAAAGAGATTTTAAACCCTTCAGTGTTTTGGAGTTACATTTTCACAATGGTGACAAGCTGAGGAAGGAAATAATGCCTCAACACCTTTGTTGGTAATCTCCTGAAATGTGATCGTTGTCAGAGAACCCTACATGAAAAGGGCCAACAGAGGGAGCGATGCTGTTGTGAGTGCCAGAGCTGCATAAAACTCCATATGGCTGTCAAGACAGTAGAGCAACCATAAAAGGCAAGCGCGGCTGACTGAAGTATGCTGTAAAAGGAAAAGGTGAGCAAGCATGTGAGCGCGATGGACCGCTGCTGATTTAACAGGTTCGGAAAGGCTGGTGAGAGAGCGCTGCTGTTTGAGATGTTTACATAATCCTTGATTGAGCAGACAACGTGAACTGTGTGAGTGCCGCTGACTAAAATATATGTACTGTATGAGTGTCGCTAACCATATTGACATAACCAGCTGAGAGTCTTCCCTCTTAATTGAGCGAGCGACTGAAGGGTTTACATAGTCCTTGATTGAGAAGATGATAAGAACTGTGCGAGAGCTGGTTACTAAAATATGTGTACTGTACGAGCGCCGCTGACCGTATTGATGGTAACGAGCTGGGGTGCTCTCCCCTTAATTGAGCGGGTGATGGGACGTGAGTGCCATGCTCCTAATTTGACATTTTATACAAATCGGCCCGCTTCATAGGTATTTGGTAGGACATAGGAGCGTAAGCAGTTGTGCACAAGACCAGTGTGTACAGTGGGAACAGCATGTGCTGTACTGAAGAAGCTGGGCACGCAGACGAGCGTGTTGTAGACTGAGGAGCAGCACTGAGCAAGCTCTCTAAGTTCAAAGCACCGTGAGGTGCATGAATAAACTCAATCCATTCTAATAATTCAGAGGAAAATTCAATCGAGCTGAGGTGTGCGTATTGCTATCTTCTAACGTGTGAGCACTAAGGCGTGCATAAATATACTTGAGTCAGCTCAATATTTCAAATAAAATTCGAGTAGCACTCACCTTGGCTTGCAGATAGCACATACCAAGATTCTGTTACAGTTGAACCAATTAAGGAAAAAGGCTGTAAAGCAAGGGAGAAGCTTATTGGCAGGGTTCTGAGTGACTCTTACAGTTGAACTAACAAAAGCTGGGTTCCTATTGGTCAACAGGTGTCTCGGCAAAAGACAGAAAGGGGACTTATCTGGAATGGAAGCCCCTTATTCATTGAGACTTTACATGCATTCAGGTATCTCACCGGATACCCTAGTATTTGGGTGTCTGGTTGGGCACAAGTTAGAATGTGGATTTTCTAACAAAGTCAAGTTGTAGTAACACAGTAGTGAATGATTAAGAATTGCTTCCTGATACTCATCCTGTACAGTAGCCCTTAAGGTTTTAGGTGCACTCATTTAATAGCATTACGGTTACATTTCAAAGTAGATACTGAGTGAGTGTATCCTTAGTCACACATTGTACTGTAGCCCTGAAGTACATCTGGGTATATTGCGCTTATGGTAATAAGTGGTAAACATGCAGAATATTGCCCCTCCCACTTTATTTTTAATGTCAGCAGGTGAACCAAATTTAAATTGGGTTAAGTGGAAAAAAGTATTTTCACACTACGCATAGGTGTGTGGTGCTACTTTGAGTGCTGCAATTCTTTGCTTCTTCATAGTTTGGGTCCGGAGAGGCAAGAGGTATTTGAGCACCTCCCAAAGCTAAGCGAGTAATAAGCAGAAGAACTGAAAGAGTTTGAGGTGTGTATCAAAACACTTGAAAAGCATTATTTACCAAAGGTTAGCACGATATTAGAAAGATATCACTTTGGTAAGAGAGTACAACATGCTCAGGAGTCGGTAGAGAATTATATTATACACCTAACGGAATTAGCGTCATCATGCAAATTTTAAGGCAGTGTGGAAGGGACCAATTTATGTTGGGGTGCAAAATAGAATGGGTAAGGTACAAACTATTGAAAAGGGATGAGCAAAAATTAGAGAAGGTAATTCACATTGTGAAAAAGATAGAACATTCATTGGCATGTGTGGACATAATTCAGAAAGAGAACCACAAGGAGAGTGCTCACACATCAAGAGAACAGGAACATAGTGTCATGAAAACCAAAAAAGAGAGTTCCCCGCAGAAAAAGTTCATGGGAAAATGCTTCAGGTGTGGAGTGGTTGATCACATGGCCTACGTTAAAAAAAGGGTCCCTGCCTTTGGGGTGGTGTGTAAGTCATGTGGAGTTAAAGGCCACTATGTGAAAGTGTGTGGGTCTAAAAATAAGAGTAAGAGAGTGAAAGAGGTTGGCATTGATGAAGAGGACCCTAATGATTATGAGTATGATGATATGCAAGTAGGGGAAATTGTTATTCAGGCGAGTGAGCAAAGAAAGATATGGTACATGTAAATGGTCATGAGGTGAAAATGTTGTTTGATTCTGGGGCAAAAATCACTTCGATTCCCAAGGAATTTTACAATGAGAAACTTGCTGATTGAGTCAAGTTATACAAGTCAGACATTAGGCCATTAGCTTATTGTGGTCAGCCTACTGCTGGCAGGTTATTTTGAGGGAGAACGTGAATAGAAAGGACATGTAACAGCAGGGAAAGTCTATGTGTCCTGCAGAGGAGACAGTATAATCAGTTGGCACCAACGAGCAGATCTAAAGGTAATCTTGGATCCCAATAGTTCACCTCCAATTTTGTTAAAGGTGAAATCAAAACTCACAGATGAGAGGTGAGTGGGGGTCAGATGAATTGTGTAGTGAGACTAGGACAAGAAAAGGACAAGGGATAATCAAGCAGTGCTTTGCAAAAAGAATTCCCAACATTTAGTAATCGGTGGGGATGTCTTGCACAGTATACGCATGAGATTATATTGAAGAAAGAAGCTAAACCAGTCACATGTAAGGTGAGGGGAGTTAAACTTACCATGAGACAACCCATGAAACATGAGCTAGATAGATTGAAAATAGAAGGGATAATTGTAGGCCTGGGCAGAGGACGCGGTGTTCCACTATGCGGACATCCGCGAAGTGGTAAAAAAAGTCTGCGAACTACGTGGAGTTCCTGTTCGAGTTACATTTTCCATCAAACATAACGGGACGTGCGATCTCATGCTGGAAATCGCATGTGAAAGGCACCATCCGGTTCGCATGGTTGGGGCCATCTTGGTTTTGCTCTGTTTTATGGTGTTGGGCCTATTTTTAAATCTCCTCCTAATCTTCTTTATCTACCCCTCTAAAACCTATCTACCCCTCATTTGTTATTACATCCTTACCCTGTGTCTTTGTGTTTTTGTATTTTGGCTTTATTTTAAAAAAAATTGCTTTTTGTGTGACTTTTTGTACTTTATTTTTCGTTTTACTTTCTTTTTCCTTCCTTCCTTCTTTTTCATTCTTCTACTTTCTTCTCTGGCCCCCACCCAGCACCATGGCAGAACAGGGAGCGGCAGCGCCAGCCCCTCCTGAACCATCAGCAGCAGCCGCCTACCATGTGGCAGGCTGCGCAGAGCAGGGGTGCAGCCCCGCTCACTATTCACCGAGGAGGAGGTGGCAGCACTGTTTTTTTATGTGCAGCGCAACCTCCCCTCCACCCTGGCAGCAGGCGGCAGGTCTGGTAGCAGCTACGCCATCCGGGAGTGGAAGCAAAGTTGGGAGAGGGTGCCTAGCACTGTTCACCGCTGTTCGGGAATCAAGCACACCCAACAACAGCTGACGCACAGGTGAGCGGACATCTTGGACTGGGACCAGCACCTGTTAGACCTGCTGGGCATGGAGGCTGCGGGGCTTGGTGAGTAATATTTATTTATTTATTTATTGTGTTCTATCTAAGCTAATATTTTTTTCCCAATTAGCAGGCATGCTGCTCAAACTCAGGTAAGTTAAGATTATGTTATAAATATGTGATCTTCTTAGAGTAGACAGGTGCTCGGGGGCGCTACCTAATCCTACTCGTATCGGCGCTCGTTTGGACTGTTTATTTAAGAAGTCATGCAGAGACTTCTCTGTCCTGTCACTGAGATAGTGGTGTATTAGACAGTGAGCTAGCGCGTTCAAAGTTCAATCATTGCAATTTATTAGTAGATCCAATGTAGTTTAGGAAATTTGGAATAAAGTAAGGAAATTAAGGAATAGGTCCACAATAGTAATAGGAGAGTAGATCTGATTTATAAATGTTAAATCAAATGATACTGCGTTTGCCTTTCCCAGTCAAAGATCTGGGGGGGAGATTAACTGTACCACTAATCTTTTTTTCATTTTATTATGTTTATTTCTTACATCAGCATTTAGGGGCAGGAGGGATATGGCAGTGAGTACCACCACCGCGGGACAGGCGGGTGAGGGGACTGGAGGTACCTCCATGAGTACAGATGGCTCTGCTGAGCCCAGTAAGTACTCCTGTTAATATTATTTATTTCCCTATCTTGATTTTTCTTTTACCGCTTCACATTTAGAATTATTTTTTTCCTTTTTACTGTGCCTGTCTTCTAATTTTTTTCCAACTCCACTTTGATCTATTTCCTATATCCTTATCCCTAACTTATCCTATTTATTACTTACATTCGCTATATTTCAAATTTCTGTACTTGACTTCAAAACTATCTGTACTAGTTTGTAACTTCCTTTTTCTTCTGCTTTGTCAGTAAGCTTTCCCTTTCCCCTTATAGAGTGGTGGTACAGTAAGACTCACAGAACCCATTTTAGGTCAGGTACTGTACTTTGAAGTAGATGCAGTTAAGGTATTTTACACGTTTGTTGATAAGGCTTTCGTTTTGTTGCTCATGTTCGAACAGTACTGTAAAATGAAAGAGTAGCCATGGTCATGGTGGACCCCCCCAGTGTTGTGCATGTATTATTGGTATACCAGCAGTTAATTACCATGCAGCATGGCTGGAACTTGGAAGTATGATGAGGAGGACGCCCCATTGCATTTGCCTTCTAAGATCATAAGTCCTTTGTTGACCAATTATTGAACCAATTCATTGCGCTTCAATAACTCAGATTCATTATAGCTCTGCCCCTCCATAATTGCAAAAAGGTTTTGCTTGGCTTGACTACCTGGCTTTTCAATGATTGTCAACCAAGAAAATGCTCAACGTGATGTTTTGCATTTTGATAGAAGATTAAGATACTGTAACCGAACTGTAGTGAAGTTTTGTTTTGTGGTTATACTTTGCTTTAAAAAAAACACAGGGGAGGCGTGTCTGGCATCTCAAATTATAAACGTGTAATGCTTTTTCTAGCGGAACAGACCACCAGTGCCTGGGAGGGAAGCTCCAGCGGAAGGGATGCGGCTGCAGCAGTCACAAGTGAGGGGGGTGAACCAGCGGCAGCAGGGGCGGGCAGTGATAAGTCACATTGCTTACTTATTGACAAATAGTAATACACTCACTGCGAGGGCGTTGACTGACTAGTGAACAACACCCCGCTTTATCAGATACAGTGGGAGTTGAGTAGTTGTTAAGTTCTCTTCTATCTGCAACTCAGCAGATAAAGGCTCATAAATTAACTTTAACCCTTTCAGTGCTCATGACGGAATGGTTCTGTCATGAGCACCAGTGCTCCTGTGCTCATGACGGAACCATTCCGTCATGTGCACAGGCGCACTAAATCCCTCTGCTGCAAACAGCAAACGGATTTCCTTTTTTTTTTTAGGTGATCTCACAACTTTCCCACACAGAAAAGTGAGGAAAATGTGATTTTTCCAGCTAAATTTGAGGTTTGCAGGGGATTCTGGGTAGGGAAACGTTGGGGGATCCACGCAAGCCATACCTCACTGGACTCCCCAGGGTGTCTAGTTTTCAGAAATGTTTGGGTTTGGTACGTTTCCCTAGATGGCTGCTGAGCCCAGGGCCAAAAACCCAGATGCCCCCCCCCCTGCAAAACCAGGTTGTTTTGTGAAAGGTAATTTTGATGTCTCCACAATATGTTTTGGGCCCTTGCCTTTCGCGAGTACTTGACCCACCCACACGAGAGAGGTACCATTTTTATCGGGAGACTTTGGCGAATGCAGGGTGGGTGGATGTTTGTGGACCAATGCAGATTCCAGAACTTTCCATCACAGAAATGTGGGGAAATGTGTTTTTTGTTTTTTACAAAGTTGGAGGTTTGCAAGGGAATCTGGGTAACAGAACCTGGTGAGAGCCACACAAGTCACCCCATCCTGGATTCCCCTGGATGTCTAGTTTTCACAAATGTTTAGGTTTGCCAGGTTTCCCTAGGTGCCGACAGAGCTAGGGTTCAAATAAATCCATAGCTAGGCACTTTGCTAAAAAAGGGTCAGTTTTCAATGTAAAAATGTGGTGTGTCCACATTGCGTTTTGAGCAGTTTCCTGTTGCGGGCACTAGGCGTACCCACACAAGTGAGGTACCATTTGTATCAGAAGACTTTGGGGAATGTGGGGTGGGTTGAATTTTGTGGATCCGTGCAGATTCCAGAGCTTTCCAGCACAGAAATGTGAGGAAAATGGGTTTTATTTTTACAAAGTTTGAGGTTTGCAAGGGATTCTGGGTAACAGAACCTGGTGAGAGCCACACAAGTCACCCCATCCTGGATTCCCCGGGTGTCTAGTTTTTAAAAATGTATAGGTTTGCTAGGTTTCCCTAGGTGACGGCAGAGCTAGGGTTCAGAATCTACAGCTAGTCACTTTGCAAAAAAGGGGTCAGTTTTCAATGTAAAAATGTGGTGTGTCCAAGTTGCCTTTCGGGCTGTTTCCAGTTGCGGGCACTAGGCCTACCAACACAAGTGAGGTACCATTTTTATCGGAAGACTGTGGGGAATGGGGGGTGGGTGGAGTTTGTGGACCAATGCAGATTCCAGAACTTTCCATCACAGAAATGTGTGGAAAATGTTTTTTTTTTTTACAAAGTTTGAGGTTTGCAAGGGATTCTGGGTAACAGAACCTGGTGAGAGCCACACAAGTCACCCCATCCTGGATTCCCCGGGTGTCTAGTTTTTAAAAATGTATAGGTTTGCTAGGTTTCCCTAGGTGCCGACAGAGCTAGGGTTCAAAATCTACAGCTAGGCACTTTGCAAAAAGGGGTTAGTTTTTAATGGAAAAATGTGGTGTGTCCACGTTGCGTTTTAGGCCGTTTCCTGTTGCGGGCACTAGGCCTACCCACACAAGTGAGGTACCAGTTTTATCGGAAGACTTTGGGAAATGCGGGGTGGGTGGAACTTTGTGGATCTGCGCAGATTCCAGAGCTTTCCATCACAGAAATGTGAGGAAAATGTGTTTTTTTTAACAAAGTTTGAGGTTTGCAAGGGATTCTGGGTAACAGAACCTGGTGAGAGCCACACAAGTCACCCCATCCTGGATTTCCCTGGGTGTCTAGTTTAAAAAAATATATAGGTTTGCTAGGTTCCCCTAGGTGACGGCAGAGCTAGGGTTCAAAATCTACAGCTAGGCACTTTGCAAAAGAGGGGTCAGTTTTCACTGTAAAAATGTGGTGTGCCTATTTTGCTTTTTGGGTCATTTCCTGTCGCGGGCACTAGGCCTGCCCACACAAGTGAGGTACCATTGTTATCAGAAGACGTTGGGGAATGCGGGGTGGGTGGAACTTCATGGATCCACGCAGATTCCAGAACTTTCCATCACAGAAATGTGAGGAAATTGTGTTTACTTGACAAAGTTTGAGGTTTGCAAGGGATTCTGGATAACAGACCCTGGTGAGAGCCACACAAGTCACCCCATCCTGGATTCCACTGGGTGTCTAGTTTTCAAAAATGTATAGGTTTGCTAGGTTTCTCCAGATGCCGGCTAAGCTAGGGTTCAAAATCTACAGCTAGGCACTTTGCAAAAAAGGGGTCTGTTTTCACTGTAAAAATGTGGAGTGTCCACGTTGTGCTTTGGGCCGTTTCCTGCACGGGCACTAGGTCTGCCCACACATATGAGTTACTATCTTTGTCAGGAGACTTAGGGGAACACAGAATTGTAGAGCAACCGTTATTACGTATTGACTTTCGATGCATTTCTGCCTTCCAAATGTAGGACAATGTGTAAAAAAGAAGTCACTTTGAAAAATGACCTATAATTCACATGCTAGTATGGGTACCCACAATTTCAGAGATGTGCAAATAGCTACTATTTCGAAACTCTATATTTTGTTCCCATTTCGGAAATACATAGGTGTCTTTAATACCGATTTTTCACTGTTTTTATTTTCCCAAATGAATTGCTATATACCCGGTACACAATAAAAAAACCACTGCAAGACGCTGCTCAATTATTGGCTCTGGGTTCCTCGGGTTCCTGGTGAACCTACAAGTCTTATATATCCCCACAACCAGGAGAGTCCAGCGGATGTAAAGGTATATTGCTTTCAAAACTCTGTCATACTTAGAAGAATTTACAGGTGAAACGTTGGCACAAATGGCTCTTTTTTTCAACTCATTTTCAATTTTTCCTATATTCAGCTGTTAGTTTCTATAAAAAAACCTTGAAGGATCTACACAAATGACCCCTTTCTGATTTCAGAATTTTGTCTACTTTTCTGAAATGTATAGCTTTCTGGGATCCATTATTGTTTTCATACCCATTTATACCATTAACTGGAAGGAGGTTGAAAGCACAAAAAATAGCAAAAATAGGCTATGTCCCAGTAAAATGCCAAAACTGTGTAAAAGAATTTTGTTTTCTGACAAAAGTCTGTCAGCCCCTGAAATCTGGGAATATGGTGATTTCAGCACCACAAACCCTTTGTTGATACCATTTGCAGGGAAAAAAACAGACACTTTCTTCTGCAGCACTGTGTCCCCATTTTTCAAAAAAGCCCCAAAATGTAGCTGTATTTTGGCTAATTTCTGGATCTCCTGAAGGGGAATCAACAAACCCTGGGTACCTTTAAAATCCCCATGATGTTTGAAGAAAAGGACGTAAATTTGGCGTGGATCCCTAATGTGGTCAAAAAGTTACAGGGGCCTAAGCGCTAACTACCCCTAATTGCCAAAAAAAGGCTTAGCACAGGGGGGGAAAAGGCCTAGCAGCGAAGGGGTTAAGAATGACGGGTTGATGGGAAAGACAAAACAGGATGGAAGGAGAAAGGATGGGTGATGTGTATGTAATATATGAGTGAAAGGATTTGTGTGTGAAAGGAATGATGCTAGGTGGGTGATGATGATAGGAATCAACCTGCATGGCTCGGTGAAGAATGATTGGAACTAAGAAATGCTTGGGTGGGTTAAGGCAAAGCAGGATGGATGAATGGAATGGGTAAAAGCAATGATGCATGACTGGGTAAATGGATGTTTGTAAAAGGTTTGCTCTGAGCTATGTTTGGATGGATGGATTGATTGGATAATGATGACTAGTTGTCTATGGCGAAAGAGTGGATGAGAGAATGTAAAGCTTAAATGGTGCATATTGTACAGTGAAGTTTAGGATTACTAGAAGAACAATGCAAAGCTGAATGGATAATGTATTTATTAACTTCTGTGGATGGGATAGTCTGTGATGAACATGTCGAAGCTATATCCCAGTCCTTCATCCTTTCACTGACTGAACTGCAGTACATTGCTTTTCCACCGTCTACTTCCTAAAAAAAATGTAGGTTATAGCTGAGGGAGTTAAAGGTTAAATTGGCCTGAGGTGATAACAAAATGAACATGCACATAGCAACACAAGGTTCTTGTTTGGCAATCCCTGTTGACAGCTTGTATTGCCAGCTATTAAGATAAAATCTAAATACCTTGACCCAAGATCCAACAGGATCCCAAACCTCGCAGATAGTGAGACAAAAGTCTGTTCACTTTGGACAGTTTGTAGTGGACTGATATCCTATGAAAAATATGGAAATGAAAAGGTCAGACCAGAGATGCTAAAAGAAAATTCAAGTTGTCTTATCAAATCAAAGTCAATTTTGTAGCTAAAACTAGACCATTCATTAGTAAATGGTCCTAATTCGTGAAGCCCCAAACCATCTAAGCACTTTACTGGGAAATCCTTCAAAAGAAATAAAAATAGCAGTTTTATCAAACTGGTGTACTGCTGTGTTTATTCTGCCTTAATTCCTCTCAGTTAGAGCTTTTTACAGTTTCCTTTAGATTTATTAGAGCGGGTAATGGTTAGCTGTGGGCAGCAAACTCCACTGTGTGGAGCCCCGGCACCCAATCAGTGCTGCTAGTGCTAGCAAGCACACGGATGTGGGTGCCTGGCTGGGAGGGCAGTCCTGAGCTCTAGGTGGGCTGTCCCACACCAAGCTCCTCCTCCAGCCTTTGTTTGCTTCACCACTGGTTTTCGATTCCACGACGCACAGCTATCCAGCCGCCAGGCCAGGCTGTTGTGCTGTTAACGCCGCTGCAGAGGCAGGCTCCAGTCCAGCGAAGAGAGATCTAGAGTCCGGACTGCAGTTAATACCCTGGCCCTTCCCCCATTCCTCCAGAGCTGGCATTTCCTGGACTTGCAGTGACAATGGTCCTCCAGATGCCAATGACTCCTTCTGGGAAGAGCTTGCTCTGAGACGCGCCTGGCTGGATTCTGGGGCCGCAGGCACTACCTGGAACTTTGAGCTGCTACGGTGTCAGTAAAGTTTAGAGCAGCTGGAGCCATGATGGCGGCGAGATTTTTCCTCGTTAGCGATCGTCAACATCAAGTTGGCAAGCCCGAGCGTGGAAAATCAACATCCCGGCGAGATTTTTCCTCGTTAGCGATAGTCAGCATCAAGTTGGCGAGTGCGAGCGTGGAAAATCAACATCCCGGCGAGATTTTTCCTCGTTCGCGATCGTCAACAGCAAGTTGGCGAGCATGGAAAATCAACATCCCAGCGAGATTTCTCAACGCGGGGGGGTCAGGTTTCTCATTGCGAGTGGTCGCGTATGCTGGCGACCGCTCGTGTTGAGAAACTGCCCGTTTGCGTTGAGAAAGCTGCCGCTCGAGTAAAAATCTACTCGAGCGGGAGAAAAGGAAAGCTTGCGCTGTGCATGGTGCCGTTAGCAATGATTGCACAGTGCGGACAAGCATTCGGCACTGTGCAATCACCGCGAACGTCATTTTTCTATTATACTCCGCCGCTCGCGGAGCTCTGCGTAGTGCGACGGAGGGTTTTTTGCACTTCGCGGTGTTCCGCGTAGTGCAACTCCGCGAACTCCGCCCAGGGTTAGACCAAATGTCTGTCTCCAGTTACCTACAACAACAGGCCCCCCACCCAACCACTACTTAGCTTCAAATTTGAGCCAGACAGCACTGAGCACACACACCCAGCAACATTGCAGTTTCCAAATCAAGTAAAATCAACGCACTGCTGTCACCACTCACCACCACTCCACAGATTTGGGAAGGCCACTTTAAAGTCATCACCAAATTGATTGGCTTCAGTGAAGTTGAAAACTTTCTTCTTCTGGTGGCAGGTCTCGAAATAGTCACGCTCTTGCCCTTAGTCCTTCCATCTTCTCTGATCCTCCTGACTCTGAGTAAGGTGTTCAACTCCGTACCGACTGTGTCCCAACTCAAGTGCAATTGATCGAGCTGTAGTACAATGCTGTTGATGCACAATAAGAGAAACATTAATTCATTGATAAGATTTGTGTTTGCGTTATCTATTCTAAAGGAACTGGTCGCGTCTGACTCTTTGAGGAGTATGAAGTAGAAAACAAAACAGTGTGGAGTGGACCCGGCGAATAAATCTTGCTAACTCTCAAAGGGGAAGGAAAAAATCACCTTCTGTGAAAAAAATGATCAGCAGTCAGTAGGCCACCAACATCATAAATCATCACAAACATATTTAAGTGTAATAGTTACAGATAAACAAACACCCAGTGTCACTGCCTGTCACCACATGAATCATCTCAACACACTCACAAACAACAATCACTCAGCGTGTAATGCATGCCATTTACCTGTTCTTCTAATTCAGGCGTGGTCACCATGGTACATGGCAGATCCATTGTTCACGAAACAGACATTGGCCAGTCTAAATCAAATAATGTGGGGTAGTCTGGCTCGGAGAATAATAAACTGGGAAAGGATAGATAGTCTTGGCCCAGAGTTGGAGGCAGGCACAAATGTATTCGTATCTCCAATGCCCTTGAAGGAAATGGGTGGGGGTGGTGGCTTCATCACTGCACACTGTTGCAACTCCAATATGGCAATAAAATGTGTCTAAGAGTAAGACGCTGGGGCTGAATTAGTCAACCAGACACAAACAAATAAAATTAAATAATGTTCCCCTAGCTACATCTTTTTTTTTGCGGTCAGAGTAGATCAGCGATAGAGATAGAACATTCTATGGATGTTGGCCCAGGAATAGTAGTCACGAAAGTAGAGCTCGTCCTCAAACTCAGGTGGTTCGACCAGAAGTAGGCCAGCTAACACACTACTTTCATGACCTGAGTCTCCCTCATCTTCCTCCTGTCGTTCTTCAGGTATGGAGTAATCCGGTGGTATAAAGTGCTGATTCATTTTAATCATGGTTAATCTCTCCCAGCTTTCGGGCGAGAGACTGGTCCTTCTTACTTTGACAACAGCAACAGCAGCACTGAAAACATGCTCAGCGGAGACACTGGCCACTGGGCAAGCCCGATAGTTTATTGCCAGCCTGCTGAGCACTGGCCATTGGCACCTCTTCCCATACCAATACATCAATGGGTTTTGATCAAGGTAGACCTCTGTTGGGTCATCATGATAGGCCTGGACCATCCACTCAATGGTCATTGGTGCTCCACTTTGCTTGACCTCTATTGCCTTCGCCTCTGCACTGGACTTAAGCTCTGCCAGTAGAAACCATTCATTTGCAGAATTTAGGGCTGATGCTCCTGTTCTTGTTGTTGATGGTGTTCTTGTTGTTCATTTTGGCTGCTTGCGCCACCAGCAATGCCCTCAGACTCTGAACTTGAAGACTGCCCTGCAGAACTTGTGCCCTGGAGAAGTGGGCATATAATTCCTGGCTGTTTTTTTCTAGCTCTCTGGCTTACTCAGCTATCCATGTTTTGTATTTTGCAACATACCAGTCTGAAAAAGGAATTCAAGTGGACAGTAATGGTTTGTACAGTAGATCAAGAATTGTGGCACAGATGTAATGTTTGGATGGCGCAATGTCTCTTTGTACCCTTGCATTAACAGATAAGTGAAGGACTAGGTGGCCAAGCGCTGAAGATGGCAGACGCGTCCCCCGTTTATCCTGAGCATCCACTTTCATCAACGGTATTCCTTACCTCGCTGCGCGCCTCCCATGCCTCGGAGAGGTGTCTGCATCAGATGAGGGTTTCCCAAGCCCCTGTGACATTCTGCGGAGGTTCCGGGCGGAGCGGCCTGTGGAGCGGCAGGAACCCGGCCCTAACTGGGTGCGTGGGGCGGCTATGACACCCTTGCTGTTCTCATAACTCGCGGTGGTCCCGGTGAGGATATGGGACTGCCGTACGCCACTGCCCCCCTGCCTTGACGAAGCCCCGGAGAAGTGCAGGACATACGTGGGTGGCGACTGGTGAGGAGGCGGTGATCGCTCCTGGGCCTACTGCGGATGACGCCTGCAACGAGGGCCTGAACCGTTGCCGCAAGGGTCGATCCCGCTGTCTGCCAGGCAACAGTTGGTTGAATCTTGGCCGTTCAGGTAGGCCTATAGACTGTGGCTGCGGTGCCTGCTCTAGGGCGGGGGGCCACGGGGGTCGGCCCAGGGGAGCCCCCGTCTGGGCGTGCTGCGGAGGTCACCATGCGGCTGCTGAGGCTGGTGCTGCGGCTTATTGCGGTGGGTGGCCACGAGGGTCAGTCGGGCCTGGGGCCCCCACCGGGGTGTGGAGCTGGGACCGTTGTATGCCCTTGAGCTGCGCCTGTTCTGCCTGGCCTGTGGTGGGTGGCCACGAGGGTCAGTCGGGCCTGGGGCCACCACCAGGGTGTGGAGCTGAGATCGCTGTGTGCCCTTGAGCTGCGCCTGGTCTATCTGGCCGGTGGTGGGTGGCCACGAGGGTCGGTCGGGCCTGGGGCCCCCACCGGGGAGTGGAGTTGGGATCACTGTGTGCCCTTGAGCTGCGCCTGTTCTGCCTGGCCTGTGGTGGGTGGCCACGAGGGTCGGTCAGGCCTGGGGCCCCCACCGGGGAGTGGAGCTGGGATCGCTGTGTGCCCTTGAGCTGCGCCTGGTCTATCTGGCCTGTGGTGGGTGGCCATGAGGGTCGGTCGGGCCTGGGGGCCCCCACCGAGGTGTGGAGTTGGGATCACTGTGTGTGCCCTTGAGCTGCACCTGCTCTGCCTGGCCTGTGGTGGGTGGCCACGAGGGTCGGTCAGGCCTGGGGCTCCTACCTGGACCTATTGTGGAGTCAGTAGTGCGGCAGCTTGACAGACATATGGGAGGCGACCACGATACTCGTATTGGTGTGAGGACCCACCTGAGCCCAGCGCAGAGAGCGGAAACTGGCCTAACTTCTGTAGAGTCTGCACTTGCCCTGTATTTGCACGACTTCCAGTCCTGAGCCCACGCAGGAGATGGATCCCATTCTCCCAGTCCAACGGCCAGGGTGTCACCCGAAGACAGTGCGCGCTTTACACGGCGCAGCCCGCGAGCTACCCGAATACGGGAGGAAATTTAACGTCCGGAGGGACCCTAAATTTGCTACGATCATGGTAGATTGCAGCACTGATTCCAGCGCTATTACCTCTCGGGGGATTCGGTCCTGGGCGCGACCTCGGACACTGAGTGGGGAAGTTGCAGAGGTCTGACGTCCTGGCCTCACTTCCTATGCGGAGCGCGCAGCAAATCGTTATGGGTCGACTACGCACCAATACCCACCGCGACATACCCCCTGAGGGTCAAGCCGGGACGACACACGTGGCTCCCGGATCCATGACAGGGGTGAGTCAACCTGACCTTGCAGCCAAACTAGACACTGTATTAGCGTCGGTTGAGCGGATCGGTAATGCTCTGGACCAGACCCGCACCTCTCTGGAGGGTCGGATGGACACCATCACCTTGGACTTTACGCTCCTCCAAGCCGACCAACATAAACTCTCAGACAGGGTCCATGAGGCTGAGACCGCAATTATGAACCTTCAACCCAGATCCCAAAATCACTCCTCCACACTACAAGATCTGCTGGACTGGGTTTGCACCCTAGAGGAGAAGGTGGACGACGCGGAGGGTCGCTCACGCCGTAACAATGTCCGCGTGGTCAATCTCCCTGAGGTGTCTGAGGGGCGGGATCCCGAGACCTTCACGGAAACCTGGATAAAAGAGCTGATGCCCCCCGGATCGCTCTCCCCGCAATTCGTAGTGGAGCGAGCCCATAGGGTCCCCGCCCGCAGGCCCCCCCTGGGGCTCGTCCTTGCCCATTCCTGTTCTGCGTCATGAATTTCAGGGACCGGGACGCAATTCTCCGAGAACTTGGCAAACTTCCAGGCCCCAAGGTACAAAATGTCACCGTCTCCCTCTTTCCTGATTACATGGCTCAAGTACAAAGGAGACGAGCCACCTTCAATGCTGTAAAGAAGCAGCTCCGTGATTTGGACCTCCGTTACTCCTTGCTATTCCCCTCCCACCTGCGGATTATTAAAGACAGCAACACTAAGTATTTCGACTCCCCCGAAGAGGTCTGGGACTGGCTCGAGGAACAGGGGCTGGCAACAGCGCCCAAATCATCAGAAGAGCCCCGACGCCGCGAGCACCCCCGCTGCCGTAGGCGCTGGGGCAAAATGAACAACGACACGAGACCTAAAATAGTCGCCCCTCACCCTGACCAAATTCGACAGGAGCGCCAGGAAGCCCTACAAACGATGGCAGCCTTCCAGCCCGTGCGAGCTCCCTCCCCGGCTAACTCTGCTGCTTCACTGACAAAATCCGGTGCCACTGAGTCTACCCCTGAATGGTCCATGAACACAGCCTTCCCCCCACTCCGGGGTGTCACTCCGCAGACGGCATTATTTGAACTTAATTTGACTCAGAATCTCGGACCTCCATCTCCGGTGGACTCCGCTATCTCTCTGCCAAAGTCCGGGGCCTACGAATCCACACCTGAATGGTCCTTAGATGCAGATTTCCCCCCGCTTCAGGGCACCACCCCGCAAACTGCAGATGACATTATTTGACTTTAGCCTGTACTAGAACGCGATGTTGTTCCCAGACATGCCATTCTTAGTAATTCCTTGATGCACTATCTCCTGCTCTTTTTTGGGGTCACTGAGTGGGACAGTCTTTACACCGGCTCCTCCCTTTCACTGGTCTATCCCCCCCGAAGTCGTACAACGACACTAGTTCAGTAGCCATGCCTTGGCGTGATTGTTTGGGCAGTTCCTCATGTTGGGGTCCCGCACTTTTCCTGTTTCAAAGTTTTCTCCAGTTCTACATTATTATTTTCCTCCCCCTACACATGTCGCCATACCTACGGACCTTTTGCCTTCACACCCTTTTCCCCCAAGGGGGTTCCTCACACAGGGGGTGCCATAGTACACGGGTGGGGTACACTGATCTCAACTGTCCAGATGACCGATCTTAATATCATAACCTGGAACGTCAGGGGCATTCATACACCCTCCAAGCGATATGCCATTTACGCCTATTTGCAATGCCGCAAGGCGAGTGTGGTGCTTCTACAGGAGACACACCTGACGACTGTTGAAGCTACCCGCTTGTGCCGTCGCTGGCGGGGCCAGATATACAGTACCAACTATTCGTCCATGGCTAGAGGGGTGATGATATGGGTCAAGGCGGGGGTTCCATGGGAGGAGAGGGAGGTCCTGACAGACCCAATGGGGCGTTATGTCTTAGTGAGTGGCAGGCTGAATGGCAAGCCGATTTTGCTGGGCTCCTTATATGCCCCAAATGTAACACAGGGTGTTTATCTCGACGATCTCTCGGAGACACTGCTCCGGTGGAGAGATATCCCGTGGCTCCTAGGAGGAGACTTTAACGCAGTACTCGATGTCTCTCTCGACCGCTCCTTCCCCCCTCTCACCAGTACCACGGCCTCCTCCAATGCACAACTTTTAAAATCCTGGATAGGCAATTGGGCTCTTTCGGACGTCTGGCGGGAACGCCATCCTCACTCCAGAGTATACTCCTTTTATTCCCCGGTCCATAAATTACATGTACGCCTTGATCGCATACTCGTATCCTCGCCTCTCCTTCCCTTGATACAGACGACCGATTACCTCGGTCGGACACACTCCGATCATAACCCCATGGTGATGCATTTGGCCTCGGAGGCGCAACCTCCTCCGATACTGGCCTGGCGCCTGCAGACCGCGGCCCTAGAAGACCCCCTCTTCCGGAGCTCGCTAGAATCAGCGATAGCTAGCTATTTCGCGCTTAATACAGGTTCCACGGACTCGGTTCTCACCGCATGGGAGGCCTTTAAATTAGTAATCAGGGGACATTGTCTGGGACAGACTTGGAGTATCCGCAGATGACTAGACACCTCACTATCCCGCATTGAGGAGCAGCTGCTCCTGCTCGAGACGCAGGCCGTCACCAACCCGGATCGGCAGCAGCGCCTAGGCGCTGCCCATACCGAATGGGAGGCCCTCCTGGACCGACTGAGATGCCATAATTATCTGGCACACTCGGCCCGTTCTCACTTGACAGCAGACAAAGCCGGGAGACTATTGGCCTATTTGATCAGACAGGAACACCCCCAGCGCCCCATACAGTTATTACTCGACGATATGGGCCGAGAGCGCAGCACCCAAAGAGACATTCACACGCTGATGACTGAACACTACACTCGGCTACATGAGACCCGCCTGACGGGCAATGCCCAGGATGTGGGGTCATTTTGGATACTGTGGAGTTGCCCACTCTTACGGTAGACCAGTCCTTGGAACTGGACTCCCCCCTCGCAGAGGACGAGATACGAGACGCACTGCGGTCCTTGTCCTCCGGTAAAACACCAGGACCGGATGGCCTCCCGGCCGAGTTTTTCAAAACCTAGGCGGAATATTTGGTGCCACATCTCCATTTAATGTACACAGAGGCAATCTCGGATGGAGCTCTACCCCCAACCATGCGTACCACTAATGTGGTATCCCTGTTGAAACCTGGTAAGGACCCCACGTCACCCGGCTCCTATCGGCCGATTGCAATATTGAACACGGATTATAAGATTCTGGCAAAAGTCCTAGCCAATCGTCTGGCCCCGCTGGTCCCTGATCTAGTCCACTCTGACCAGAATGGTTTCGTTCCGCAGCGTAATACGGCCCTGAACATACGTCACTACTTTCAAGTGGTGGAATATGCCCCGGTCGACTGGCGACGCTCAGGCTGTATGGTGTTGGACCTTGAGAAGGCCTTCGATTCGCTGGCTTGGAATTTCCTCTTTGCCGTTCTGGCTCGCTTTGGGGTTGGCCCCTATTTCCTTAGTTTGGTGCAATTGCTGTATCGTAATCCATCGGTTCAGATTCGGACGGGGCCCTACGTCTCAGACCAAATTCAGGTGCGGCGTGGAACCCGACAGGGATGCCCACTGTCCCCGCTTTTGTTCGCATTGGCAGTGGAGCCTCTGGCGGTCCATATCCGCACTCATGTAGACATGAGTAGCTCGGAGATGGCACTCACACCATTTCGCTATACGCAGACGATCTGCTGTTATATGCTCGGGATCTCCATAATATCCCCCCCTCACTTGATCGAGCCCTCAGCCATTTTGCGCGGGGCTCGGGACTGCGAGTTAATCCGGCGAAATCTAAACTTTCTCTGTTCCTGGCAGATGCTCCCGATCCGGGCTACATACTGGGGGGGGGACCTGTGGCCTGGTGCATCGACCCTTTTCGCTATTTAGGGGTCCGAGTCTATCGTACCAAAGCCGATCTCCTCGACGGGAACGTGCTCCGGGCTGCCACGGCGATTCGGTCGCAGATGGGTTTCTGGAGGACTCTCCCATTGGCAATCTCTGGGAGAATTGCCCTTGTCAAAATGGTGGTCAAAATGGTGTCAAAATCCCGCCTTCTCTACTACTTCGTCACTTTACCCCTTGTCAACTCTCCCCCCTTTTTCAGACAATGGGAGGCAGTGGTGCGGGACTTCATATGGGGGACAGCACGCCACAGAGTGTCCTTGGGAAAGCTGTATCTGCCTACCGAGCTGGGCGGCCTGGCGGTACCCAACTTCGAGCATTACTACCTGGCCTCCCAGCTACAATGGATCGCCAGGTGGATATCCTTACCAGACACGGCCTCCTTACAGCCTCCGCTGATGCAGAGAAACCTTTTACAAATTTTCCATCCTTGCTCCAAGCTCAGACCCCCCAATACTCTCCTACTCACTGTAGCATACAAGTGCTTCTGTAGGTGCCTTTTCCTCACTAGAACCACTGTTCCGTACGCGCCCGCTATCCCACTGCTGGGCACTCCACGAGGAGACACCTACAAGATGGCGACTGAGCTACGTCATTGGGCCTCGGAGGGGATACAAGACGTGGGGGACCTGTTTCAGGACGGCACTCTTATCCCGTACCAGGAACTCATAGCAGAGGAGAACCTGCACCCTGGGCAGTTTCTACTACATAGAACGATCATAGCCTCGTTAGCGTCCAAATGGGGTATACTCCCTCAGGAACCTCCCACACACCACACTTTGCAATACCTTGACGTGATGGGGACAGGAGGACATCTCACATGCTGGTTTGCATCCTCTCTCCGACAACACACGGAGGTAGACCTCACTCGGCTTCGTCTTCATTGGGAGGGGGCCCTAGGGAGGGCGTTTACAGATAGAGAGTAGGCGGTCGTCCGGGGCGGCCCGACCTACGTCCCCCGTAACCAACGATTCAAACAAATTCAATTCTTTGTACTACATCAGGCCTACCTTACTCCCACTCAAATCAACAGGTACTTCCTCCGCACGGATGCGGCTTGTCCCCGCTGCCGGCAGTTAGATGCCGACATTCTTCACATGCTTTGGGGTTGCCCGGTCCTGACTGACTATTGGAACAATGTGACTGTCACCCTCACATCCTGCACCTCCAGTACCATTCCCCCTACTTGGGAGGCCCATGTGCTGCACCTCTTCAGCAGAAACAAAAAATATAGGGCTGCAAGACGATTTCTAGACCTGGGTCTAATAACATCCAAACGCTTGATCACCAGGCGATGGAAATCCCCTCTGTCGCCCCACCCACTTGCCTGGCGCCGATCCCTGCTCAACTGGGCTAAGGCGGAGGGTGCGGCGCTACGTCGGGAGGACCTGCTTGGCATTCGCATGTTCCCCCTAGCGCCTCAGTGGGACACAATGGTTTCCAATCTCCAAGGGCTGGTCACGGACACGGGACCCGAATGCTCTCCATGAGGTCGTTACTCAAGGTATATCCCCAGCCGGCGGTAACGTAGAGTAGCACTGACACCCGAGCTGACCCAACCCTTCTGTCTCAGGGCCCCATTATTACCAGGTCCCGACAGTTTTTGGCCCCCCCGGTTACACTAGACATGGCAGCAGGTCTTAGGCGACTCCACCCTACCCTTGCTTGACTTATGTTGTCCTCATTTTGTTGTGCCCTGTGTCCCCAGTTGGGTTCGAACTGCACTATACCTGAATCTTGTACATGCTACTCGGTGCAGTGACTTGCCAGCACTGCTCTATCCTCCCTGGGACGTTGACTCATGGTTGGAAATACCCGCCATAACTTACATCTTTGTTTTTCCTGCTACTATTGGGTATTGTGCATCGTGCTATTGACACTCGCTTTTCTTTCTTCTCCCACCTGCTACATGAGCGCTGCTCTGACTTTCTAATTTATTAATAATGTGCAAAATGTTAATAAAAACGATTTAAACAAAAACAGATAAGTGAAGGACTAAGCTCTCCACCAACTCTTACACATCTTATTTTCCTCCACACCTGCGTACATTGCAGACACCTCCTTTAGCTGTTCTTGTAGCATGTGCAACAATGGGATAGCTTGGCCCCTCGTACTGTCCTCCTTGCTGACTTCCCATGTGAACATCTCAAAAGGAAGCAACATCTCTGTCAGGCATTTGACTAGGCCCCATTGGTCCATCTAAATAATCATACCTTTCACAGTTGCATCCCCTCTTTGCTTGACTTATTCATTGATCGGTCTATACTGCTCAAACAGACGGTCAAGCATGTAATAAGTCGAGTTCGAACATGTTGGCACCTCCTGTATGAGTGCTTTAACTAGCATTCTATTATCACGCTGAATGACCCTCAGCTGTTTCCAGGCTTTAAATGAATGGCTGAAATGAATGCAGATTCTCCTGCAGTTGAACAGTAAGTAGCTTACTTGGTCTTCTTTTTTGAGAAAGTCCTGTACAATGATGTTGATGCAGTGCACCAAACACAGGACCCTGTAACAGCCACCATTGGCCATTGCCTTAACTCTATTACTGCCATTGTCCGTGGCAACAAATCCAATGTTACGCCCTCTTGGTCACAGCCATTCAAAGACCTTGTTGTTAAAGCCTTCCACAATATATTTGCAGCAGTATCGGGTTTCTCCATGGCAAACATGGCTAATGTTGCATGCTTCTGAGCACCGCTAAAAATATCATCAGAGTCAACACCTGCAGATATCTTTTCTCTAACCCTCACAAAAGAGATCCAGTGTGCAGTGATGCACATGTAATCAGTGGCTTGCCAAATGGTCCACATGTCTGTAGTCAGGTGGATAGTGTGATCAGCACTCTGCTGCAAAGCTTGTCCAAGCATTTCCAGCACATCGTGATGTGGCGCTGGAACAGCAACTCTGGTGAAATAGGACCGGCTTGTAAACTTCCATTTTGGGCATATGGCTGCCACAATTTCAAGAAAGCCCACCCCTTCCACAAAAGAAAAAGGGAGGAGGTCCAGTGCTAACATTTTAGCCAGCTTTGCATTGTACAATTGTGCCGTTGGGTGGTTGCATCCATACTGCTCCTCCTGCCTAGACATGCCAGGAATAGAAGCCTGGATTTTTTTCTTTTCTGGTGCCACTGATGCATTTGACTTCTTGAGAGCAGATGTTGGTAGGCTCAATGTGCATTTTAGCAGGGCAGTCGCTGTACTGTCTTGCCTTGGTGTCTTGATCTGAGTCTTGTGCCATTGCAATGTTGCTGATGTAGGGGATACCACTGCACTCCTAGGGACAGGGCTGCTTTGTATAACAAAAATATCTTCCTCTTCTTCACCTTCCACCGTGATCGGATCGGATTCGCTGCTCAGCCTTTCGCGCCCTTCATCAACATCACTTGCAGTTTTTTGGCCGCTGAGGTACACCTCCCACTGGCTCATGTGGTGTTTTCTCAAATGGGTTGTTTGGCCTTCCGTACCATAGTTTGTACCAAGCTTACCCCCACTAACACTGGCTCCACAAATGGAGCATATGGCAATGTTCAACTCCTTCTTGCAAACTATAAAAAAGTCCCAAACTGGGGTGGTCAACTTTCTGACACTGGTGCCGCTGCCAATGTCAGATAAACTTGTGGTAGGTGGGCGTTTTGACATTTGACCCTCTTCAGTACCTACTTCTACTGAGGTGGTTATGGATGTAGGTCGCTGATTTTAAATATTGCAGCTGGCGGTGGTGGCATCTGTGGTGCCACATCTCTCACAGCAAGTTGGGATGGGGTATCGTCTGTCTCCACTGGGGCTGGGCTAACATCCATGATGACTGGCTCGTTGTAATTCTCCTCTTCTACATCTGCATCCATAACTCTAAGGCTTTCAGGAACCTTCCTTTTCCCTAGCCTCTCATGGCTTGTCTCACTCTCAGACTGAGGCAGGATCCAAGTGTTGTCTAGATCATCAGAAGGGGGGCTTGGAAAAGAAGATGGTGCACTAACCCTCCTTTTTAGGTCGAGCATTCGAGACCTCTTGTATATACTTTAGTATATACTTATTATATACTTATATGTGTATGTACTATGTGGGCTCTGGAGATCAGCCCTAGGACTTGTCTGCTTTCGTTTAGGGCCTTATTTTTCTGTTCAACTGCTTCGATTTAACTGTCTTGATAGAAAATGACCAGCAGAGGTCAGTAAAATACCAGAATTGCTTTCTGCTGAGAGACTTTCTTTTTTTATTTTTGTGGCAACTGCCTCTATTTAACGTTCTTGATAGAAAACGACCAGCAAAGGTCAGTAAAATACCAGAATCACTTTAGCATTCTCTAGATTCCAGTCCATAGAAATTGTCTTCCACGCGCACCCGTAGACCATAATATTTTTTTCAAATCTTTTATTTTCAGTGATATGACCACTGAAGGCCCTGATTTTATATTAAAAACAGAGCTTTGGACTATACCATTTCCCGCTGAAAGGCAATATTTCTCTCTTTATGTGTTCCCATACCTGGCGTGTCATGCAGCTTGGTGCTTACTTTCCCTCCATGTTAAAGAACAGTAGATGTTTCAGTACCCAGGCTAATGTGCTGCATAGCTAAATACATATAAGGTCCCAAAGGCGAGACCGATTGCATTGCAAATGCTTGTTCTTGCTAGAGATCTGAAAGACAATGGATCTTCTGAAAGAGTGGCTTCCTCTTCTTCCTCAGCATGAAGCTCAAGCTCCTGAACAGCTCCTACTTCGGGAGGAACTACTATTGGTGGTTGCGGCTATTGTTGTTGTCCACTTCTCTGAGTTTCCTGCCACGATTGGGTACTACTTTGTGATAGAGATAAGTCAATTTCAATGTTACTTCTCATCGGTGTTGCCGTGATTAGACTGGCTGCCTCTGTGACAAACATGGGCTTGGGCTTAGGTTGGGGTTGGCCCGCTGATGCAAGGGTGCTGCTCCCAGCTTGCTCCCCAGAGGCCGGTGTGGCAGGCACAGGTTTTTTTCCCCTAAAAAGGTCTGAGTCGACATACCAGTGGTGGTAAGCTCCTTCTTCTTCTCACTGGCCACTTTCTTGGTAGCACCTTTCTTTGGGGTTATCTTGAAGCTGTTAGTTAGCAGTGGCACTTAGCTTCACAAGTTGAAGAGATGTCTGTGATGTGTGGTCACCCGTCACGTCGTGCACAGGCCTTCTCTATGGCAATTCTGTGGGTGATGTCTTGTGCACCTAAAAGCAAAGAAGCAAGAAGAACATCAGTGAAATGCTGCATTGTTGCAGTTCAATTTGTAATACAAACAAACAATATCATTTAGTGTGGTCACTGGTTGCTTAGGTTATTATAAATAATTAACAATACAGTGTATCCATTCGTAAAACCACATCTACATAAACTTTCATGGTGTACACTCAGGAAGGATAAGAAAAAGCAACAACAATATACAAATGTAACTGTTTGCTTTAAGTGCATCATGTGGGATGTGGCACTCAGGGAGGTGCAGCTGACAAATGACAATGGAATGATCCTTAGACAATAAATGCTGTTATGCACTTATAACAGACATGGTGTTGATCCATTGATGCCAGATGTTATGAAAATGGGTTAAAAAAAATCTAATAATATCAAAAATTAAATAACAAAAAAAATAAACAATTAAAAAATAAATAAAAATTTAAAAAATTATTAGAAAATAAATAAAATTTAAAAACTAAAATTGAAAAGAATTCAAATACATTTTTTATAAATAAGTGAAATTATCCTCAAGCAAACAATTTTAATTTATTAAACTGCTATCTCATTGCACAACCATCCATGCAAGCATATGGCAAAGGTCCACACTGGCTGGACGCTCAAAATGGCTATCTGCCGTTGCCATATGGTCATCAACAACAACCCTGAGCAAGAAGATATTGGGAACAAAGAGAAGACATGCAGGCCTATGGCAAAAGCTCAGTGGCTGCCTACACAAAATGGCCACCGACCGACCAAATGGTGACCCAGCAAGCAAGGAGGCATGGCCACAACAGAATGATAGAAGAACAACACATGTAGGCATATGGCAAAAGCACACTGGATGCCTGTGCAAAATGTCCGCCAGCCACATGGTCAAACAGCAAGCAGGGAGGCATGGGGAACAAAGAGAAGACATACAGGCCTATGGCTAAAGCACACTGGTTGGCTACACAAAATGGCCGCCAGCCACATGGTCACAATAACATGCAAGAAGGCATGGGGAACAAAGAGAAGACATGCAGGCTTATGGCAAAAGCACACTGGCTTGCTACACAAAATGGCCGCCAGCCACATGGTGACAACAACAAGCAGGAGGCCTGGAAAACAAAGAACACATGCAGGCCTATGGACACTGACTATGCAAAATTGCCCCTGGCCACATGGGGAACAAGGACAAATGGTTGGCCTATGGCAAACACACTCACACACTGGCCAGACAAAGGAGGCATGGTAAAGGTCACACAGTATTAATTCAGCAGTGCCAAAAACGAAAATTAACAGGGCAAAAAATGTTTACAAGTTACAACAACACACATCCTCCAAAGATATTACACCACCATATACACTGTTTGCAGGGGGGAAAACGTAAAATACCACAAAAAAACACTTTTTGTATTTTAATCTAAATCCATCCATCCATGGCCTAAATGATGGTTCAATTCAACAGACACCACAGAAACAGTAGCCTCATGTTCCCATGACTAGCACTGGGCCTACTGGCTGGAAGGCCCATTGGCAGACTGAGCCACATAGTGAATTAAATCAATAATGCAAGTTTTTAAAAAACATGCAGAAAATTTAGTGAACTGTGCAACATTTTTCCTTTAGAAACGAAGAAAAATTACTTGCAAAGAAATAACTAGACCCCTACTGACACTACAGGCCACCCACCACAATACATTTTAAAAATCGATTAAAAGTGCAAATAAATCCAGGGGGCATGGCCCCAATCAAACAAACAACACCAGTTTTTCAACTTACTTGTGAAATCATGAATACAAAGTCCCTAATTCCAATGGAATATGCAGCAGACACAAAGAGTGATCCTTCCAGCTCCAAATCCAAATGAAAAGTGAACACGAGATGGTCAAAGCACAGAGAGGAGCCTGCTGGACAGGAACAGGAAGTTGGAGACTCTGGGGGACTTACTTCCAGTTGGAAAAATAGCAAAAGAAAAAAGGACTCCTCGCACAAAGAAAATAAGGGGATTGCGTATGTCAGAAAACAGCGCGCCCGAATGACGTGTTGGCGACCGCAAAATCTCGTGGGATCATGCAGTTGGCTAACAAATCTCGTGGCGATCCCGAACAGCTCTGAAAATCTTGTGGGCGACTGGCAAGTCGCTCCCGCATGTGCGCGAAAAGATATTTGGAGCGCGCTAACAAAAAAAACCTCTTCGTTGCGAGTGCGGAGTTTATCTGCAACTCCGTGTTCCACCCGGAACGTGGAGTTGCCGAACTAAGCAAACTCTGTGAGCGGAGTGGAGTTTTACGCCCAGGCCTAGATAATTGAAGAAGTAGGCGTATCAGAATGAGTGGTTCCAGTGGTGTTGGCCCAAAAGTCTTTGGGTGAGATGAGGTTTTGTGTGGACCTGACGGAGTTGAACAGGAAGGTAATGGTAGACATATTCCCTTTACCCAATATCACAGGCATGCTTACGCAACTTAATGGAGTGAAAATTGTTTCCACCTTAGTTCTTTGAGCGGTGTCCTACTAGATTGAACTGGCAGAACAATCCAAAGAGTTACAGCTTTCACAATGCCCTTTGGGGTGTTTAGATTTACCAGGATGCCCTTCGGATTGATTTTAGCGGCCTCCACTTTTTAAAGGGCTATGGAGATCGTGCTGGAAGGGCTGGTGGGTGTGAAAATTTATCAAGACAATGTGTTAGTCTATGGTAGTGCCCAGGAAGAACAAGATCATCGTTTAAGGGAGATGCTCAAAAGATTCAAACAGAGAGGTCTCACATTGAAAGAGAGTAAATGCAGACTTGAATGTAAAGAAATAGTTTATTTGGGACATAAACTGACAGGAGGGGTGTTTATCCTAACAAGGATTTGGTAGACACCATCCAAAATCTAGCCATTTCTAAGAACAAGGAGGACTTGTTCAAGTTCCTTGGGATGGCAGAGTATTATGACAAGGGTATACCCCATTTTCCAGCAAGGGCTTATAATATAAGGAAGTTATTGAAAAAAGGGGTGAGATATGAGTGGTCGACAAGGTTTGATAAAAATGTCAATGATCTCAAGGAGGCATTGTCGAGCGCGTCGTCCTTAGGAAGTTTTAATATGCAGGAAAGGTTGGTACTGATAACAGGTGCCAGTGCTAAGGGTTTAGGACTATTAGGAGCCCTATTGATGCAGGGTGAAGGGAGTGAGGAACGCACCATAATGTTTGTGTCTAGGAGTTTGAAGGGATTTGAGAATCGCTATTCAGTGATTGAAAGAGACATGGCCTTATCCATTAAAAAAGTTGAAAAACTTCCTATGGGAAACATGTATTTGAGATTTCACAAGAAAGTTGAAAAACTGGTGTTGTTTGTTTGATTGGGGTCATGCCCCTGGATTTATTTGTACTTTTAATGGATTTTTAAAATTTCTTGTGGTGGGTGGCCTTTTGTCTCAGTAGGGGACTAGTGATTTCTTTGCATTTTGTTTTTCTCCTTTTGTAAAAAAAAAAAAAATGTGCACAGTTTACTACATTTTCTCCATGTTTTTTTAATACATTTGCAATTCACTATTTGGCCTAGTCTGCCAGTGGACCTTCTAGCCAGTAGGCCCAGTTTTAGTCATGGGTGCATGACACAACTGTTTCTGTGGTGTCTGTTGAATTGAAACATCATTTAGGCCATGGATGGATGTGGATTAAAATCCAAAAAGTGTTTTTTTCTGGTATTTCAAAATTTGTTTCCCTGCAAACAGTGTATAGGGTGGGGTAATGCCTTTGGAGGACGTGTGTTGTAACATGTAAACATTTTTGCCCTGTTAATTTTCGTTTTTAGCATTGCTGAATTAATGCTGTGTTCTCTGTGTTATCATGTCTCCTTTGTCTGGCCAGTGTGTTTGCCATAGGCCACCATTTGCCTTTATTCCCCATGTGGCCTGGGGCCATTTTGTATAGTCAATGTCCATAGGACTGCATGTGTTCTTTGTTATCCAGGCCTCCTGCTTGTTGTTGTGACCATGTGGCTGGCGGCCATTTTGTGTAGGCAGCCAGTGTGCTTTTGCCATAGGCCTGCATGTCTTCTCTTTGTTCCCCATGCCTTCTTGCTTTTTGTTGTGACCATGTGGCTGACAACCATTTTGTGTAGCCAGCCAGTGTAATTTTGCCCTAGGCCTGCATGTGTTCTTTGTTGTGGCCATGCCTCCTTGCTTGTTGTTCTGACCATGTGGCTGGCGGCCATTTTGTGTAGCCAGCCAGTGTGTTTTTTTCATAGGGCTGCATGTCTTCTCCTTGTTCCCCATGTCTCCTTGCTTGCTGTTTCACCATGTGGCTGACGGCCATTTTACGTAATCATCCAGTGTGCTTTTGCCATAAGCTTGCATGTGTTGTTCTTCTATCATTATGTTGTGGCCATGCCTCCTTGCTTGCTGGTTCACCATGTGATCGGTCAGTGGCCATTTTGTGTAGGCAGCCAGTGTGCTTTTGACATAGGCCTGCATGTCTTCTCTTTGTTCCCAATGCCTTCTTGCTCAGTATTGTTGATAACCATGTGGCAATGGCAGGCAGCCATTTTGTACGTCCAGCCAGTGTGGCCCTTTCCCATATGCTTGCATGGATGGTTGAGCAATGAGAGAGCAGCTTAATAAATTAAAATTATATGCTTGCGGATAATTTCACTTATTTATCATTTTAATTTTGTTCAGTTTACGTTTTTTTTTTTGATAATCAATTTTATTGATTTTAAACAAGGAAGAGAAAATAAACCAGCAGTAATCAAAGGCAGCATGTTACAGCAGTTGTAAAAAATTACCTTGTTACATGTGAAGAAAAGGCACCAACAATACTTAATCTTATTAAACCTTACAAACTGCTCACGTTTCCTATGGTGGGGTGCTGCTATTCTATCTGCCCCAGCCATTTGCCCTAGGCTTTGTGGTGTTTCGCTGGGCACCCTCTGGCCTCATACAAAGACTTCTCTTGTGTGGCACACTAGTCCACCCCCCTGCGCCATTTCGTTATAGTGGGTGGGATGGGGTTTGACCAGTTAGCTGCAATATCCCTCTTGGCCACTACCAAAGCTGTGTTTAGGAACGACTTGTCAGATCTGGAGCCATCGAGACCATCTGTGATTCCCAGGAGCCCATTCAGTGGATTATGTGGGACCTCCCAGCCCAGAACCTCTGAGAGTTCCCGTTCGATGGAGTCCCAGTATTGTGTTATGGCGAGACAGGACCAAACCATATGGTAGAAGTCTGCCTGGTCCTGTTCACAGCGCGTGCATGATGCATTTAGTCTCAGACCTGCGCTGTGAAGGCGTTTTGGTGTTAGGTATGCAGCATGCAGGTAGTTCAATTGGATCAGACGAAGTCTGGCTGAGGTAGTGACTGTTTTGGGTGCCATCAGTGCATCTCTCCAGTCTTCCTCCTGAAGAGGCCCGATCCATCCCTCCCATCTGCTCCTAAGCTGATCTAATGTGTTTGGAGTGTTGTTTGTTAGGGAGCGGTAAATACGGGAGATCCCTCCCCTTCCCAGGTCACCTGTCACAGTTTGCGCCTCGTGGGGCTGTACTCTGGTAGCGAGGTGCCATTTGGAATGTGGCTGTAAAGGGCATGGCGTAGTAGCAGGTACTTATAAAATTGAGAGGGGTGTAGGGAATATCGGGTCTGCAAATCTTGGTAAGTGCGCATGTGGTCGCCCGTCAATATGTCCCCAAGTTGTGAAATCCCAATAAGATCCCAGGTTTTGAATCCCTCTAAGTTGCTGACCTCTCGAAGCCAGGTACCCTGCCAGAGCGGTATATAACGGGTCAACTTGTTCGACCAATGGGTGTGGCGCAAGGAGGCGCATCAGGCCCGGAGGACCACCCTCGTCACCATGGGCATAGATCTGGGTATAGGACACCCCGTACATCATTGTTTGGATCCTGGGTAGATCCAAGCGAGCCAGTTCCGTTCTGTATGCTGGGTCTGACCAGCCTCCGTTGAACCAGTCATGCAGCATGAGTAAGCGGGTTGCCAGATAATACAGATGTAAATTGGTCATGCCCATACCCCCGTCAAAGGATGGGATTTGGCATTGGGACAAGGCCAAGCGGGGTCTCCGCCCGCTCCAGAGGAATTTGGTGATCAAACTGTCCAGTTCGTTAAACCAAGTCCGTGGGAAATGGAATGGAGTGTTTTGAATTATGTATAGGAATCTGTGAAGTATCATCATTTTGAAGAGAGCGACTCTTCCCAGTGGATTAAGTGGTAGTGTCTGCCATTTGTGAATGTCCTCTCAGGCTCTCTTCACCAGCGGGGTGATGTTGAGTGTCCATTCGAGGTCAGGAAGCAGAGCCACCAAATTCCCAGATATTTAAAGGATTGCCTTCTAATAGGTATTGTCGATTGCCAGTCAATACATTCTCTTGAGATATGGAGAGGGACTAGGACGGACTTGGCGGGGTTTAGGTGCAGGCCGGAAGCTTGTCCAAAGGAGTGCAGAGCCCGAAGGCAGTGGGGGCCGGATTGGGTCGGCTCGGCCAAAAAGATCAAGACATCGTCCGCGTATAAAGCGATTTTGTCTTCATCAGTGCTTAGCCATTTCCATCCCTTGATTCGGTCGGCAGACCGTATGAGGTATGCGAGAGGCTCCATCCCCAGGGCGAATAGGAGCGGAGAGAGGGGACAGCCCTGCCTTGTCCCTCTCCTAATAGGAAATGGCTCCGACAGCGCCCTGTTGATGAGCACTCGTGCCTGTGGTCTAGTGTATAACACCTTAACCAATTTACAGAAATATTGACCCAGACCCATCTCGATCAGTACGTCCTCTAAGTATCGCCACTCTACGGAGTCAAAAGCCTTCTCAAAATCGATGAGGAGAAGTGCTAAGTAAGGGGTCAGAGATTGGCGATTTGCTAAGCCTATGTGAAGACGTCTGAGGCAGTGCCTGGTGCCCCGAGATGGCATAAATCCACATTGATCCGGGTGGACCAACTTGGGAAGATAGGGCTTCAGTCGGTTAGCTAGGACCAATGCAAATATTTTAACTTCTATGTTAATAAGAGAGATTGGGCGGTACTCAGCACAGTATGCTGAGGGAGGTTGTTTTTTGGGGATCACCACGATGGTGGTGGCGTCTGTTTCTCGTAGGAATGAGCCCTTTTCGACTGCTTCGGCATACGTGCCCAAGAGGTGTGGGATTAGTGTCTCGCGATAAGCCACATAGTACTCCTGCGGGAGTCCATCAGGGCCTGGAGTTTTGCCTGACGCAGTGCGTGATATGGCCTCGTTGATTCATCTTGCGTGATAGGATGGTCAAGGTCTGCCATTTCGGCGTCGTTGAGGTGAGGGAGGTGGAGGCGCTCCCGGTTAATTAACTCCGGGAGAGAGAGTTCGGGGCGTTGCTCGGAGTAAAGTTTGGCATAGTAAGTGGCGAAACTCCGGGCCACCGCCGAGATGGAGTGGTGGACAGTGCCGTCGAGATCCTTAATTTCTGGGATTATGCGGTTAGCCATGGGGTATGTGGCCAATCGGTGTAGGATTTTCCCATTTTTGTCTCCCCATCCATATACCCTATAGAAGATCTCCACAGTAGCTTGGCGGCCTCCGTGGAGATCTGCTTGATCTCTTCTCTTAGAAGTGCAAGCTGTCTGTTCTGCGGGTCGTCTCGCTGCTCCGGTGTTCGGTGCTCAAGGAGGGTTGCCCGCGCCTCCAATAGAGTGATTTGGGAGTTTTGGGTTAGGCGTTTGATCTTAAGCTGGCCCTTGGCAAAGCCGCGTATAGTGGCCTTGCTCGCAGTTTATGTTTTTTAATTTTAATTTTTTAATTTAGATTTTTTAATTATTTAGATTTTTTTAATTTACATTATTTCTTTTTATTTTAGTTTGTTTGCTTTTTTAATTTTTACATTAACATTTTTTTATTTTAATTTTTTAATATTTCATTTTAAAAATATTTTTATATTTTTTTAACCATTTTCAAAATGAATTTACTAATTGGACTGCAACAATGCCACATTTTACAGATGTTCTTCTTGCTTCTTTGCTTTTCGGTGCACAAGAGAAAATATCACCCACAGTACTGCCGGATTGAAGGCCTGTGCGTGACCACACATCACAAACATCTCTTCAACTTGTGAAGCTAAGTGCCACTGCTAACTGACAGCTTCAAGATGGCCCCAAAGAAAGGTGCTACCAAGAAAGTGACTAGTGAGAAGAAGAAGGAGCTTTCCACCACTGGTATGTCGACCCAGACCTTTTTCAGGAAAAAAAACTGGGCCTGCCTCACCGGCCTCCGAAGAGCAAGCTGCGAGCAGCACCCCCGCATCATCATAACCAACCCCAACCTAGGCCCAAGCCCATGTCTGTCACAGAGGCAGCCAGTCTAATCACAGCAACGCCGAAGAGCAGTGACATTAAAATCGACTTATCTCCATCGCAAAGTAAACTCATAGAAGTGGACAACAACAGCAGCAACCACCAATAGTAGTTCCTCCCAAAGTAGGAGCAGTTCAGGAGATTGAGCTTCATGCTGAGGAAGTAGAGGAAGCCACTCTTTCAGAAGACCCATTGTCTTCCAGATCTCCAGCAAGAAAAAGGAGGGTTAGTGCACCATCTTCTTTTCCAAGCCCCCCTTCTGATGATCTAGACACCATTTGGATCCCGCCTCAGTCTGAGAGTGATGTTTTCAAGGACAAGGTAACCCAAATGTATACAGGGGGCCATGGGTATGAATTGTTTGTAGAGGAACAGGTGGTCCCTTGGTATGGATTTTCACAAATCAATGAACATAGAAATTAAATAAGTTCTATGTCACAGGAGCTTTGGAATTAGAAAATTCTCAAGTATTTATTTGATCACATAACAGAAAAACTTAATAAAAAAGTGGGCAACATAAGAAAAAAACAAGCAACAAAGAAGATACTTTACAACTCAGACATTTTTTAGAGGGACTTGTAACAATGCTAAGCAGATTCTGTCACAATTATTCAAGTGTCAATGCTATTGAACTTATAAAACAATTATATTTGCGATAGTCATGGTACTGTATGTCGACGACGTTTTGATCCCACTTGGTAATATGGGGATCATCATCAGGCTTAAATTATGCCTGAGACTCAAAAATGTCTGTAAGAAAGAAAAAAGAAAGAAAAGGACGGGGGGAAAAGATGGGAAAAAGGTTGGTAAAGGGTTGGAGATTTAGTAATAATTCAAGACAATTGCGGAAGGTGGCGGACCATGCACGTATGCAAGAAAGTGTTGTGCATCCTACTGAGGACAAGAAGGTGTCATGAGAAGCATTCTCAAATTTTATAAAGTGCGCAACAGGTTTATCAATTAAAAGTGGTTTACGGCAATATTACAATATAGTGAAAGTGCGGACTAAGCAAATGAAACTGACCTAGCATCAATCCCAGATGGGAAGATGAGTGGAGACGGTAGGAGTAAAGGAGAGTAGTTGCGAACGAAAGGGAAAATGTAATAAATGTTAATGTAGGTAAAAACGAGGAAGTGTAAAATTAATTAAAAAGAAGCATGACACGAAACTGGTCTTGCCGTGAGATGGTGATACGCTTCTGGATGAGACCACAAGGTGACTAGAGGTGAAAGTAGTATCTAAAAATTGTAGGGCCAATTAGGAACAACAAAGTGTTGCGTCCAATTGTGCGAGTGGCAACGCTTACCTAAAATGATTGCTGTTTGTAAGAATCGAGTCTCATATTGAAGTTGATTCTACAATGGGAGAAGGCGGCGATACTGAAAGAGAAGTGCCTTAGTGTTAGGTAAATGATTGGGAGAGTTAGAAAACAGCTTGAGTCCCGGGGGGTGAGAAACAGACCTACCGTGATAGTTCAGTGTACGAAGGTCTGCAACTGTATGTCTCCAAGAATCAAATCACAGTGTCGGGAACCCGTGCATGGTGGTTATCTAAATGGGGGCTGCACTTGCACGTAATGTGGTCTGCGTGACGGAGCAACAAGTGCAGATCATGAGTGAAATGGAGCACCGGTGGCCATCTTAGAGATGTAAAATGCGGAGCAATTATGGATAGAAGGTTTATAGGCAACTTGTTCTATGTAGCGAATTGAGCAGTGCTGATTACGGGAGAGAGGAGAATAGTTGGCCACCTTAGAAATGTGAATTGAAATGGAGTGTGAGAAAATAGGATAAAGATAAAAGGCACCAAATGTATAAGTACAGAATCAACTTTTTAAGTGCAGTACAGGTACAGTTTTCTTTATCCTGAATCATTGTGGTATCTTTTTCGCATTGTATTCCCACAGAGCCAATTAGGGCAATGAAAACCATCATAGGGTTCAATGTTGTCAAGTATGAATTAAATTTAAACAGTACAATTATGCAGCATCAATTGGGCCAATTAGGGCAATCAGAACAGTCACACAACTCACTGTTGCCAAGTATGAATGAAATTAAACAGTACAATTATTCAACAACAGTTGGATGAGTCACCAAGTGACGCAATGAGCCCTTGAGCATTGGCATATGAAGTATACATGCATTACGCATTTGCATAAGAATTACGCCATAGGTCAGTGGCAAACTTATAATATATGTAGCGTCTGGCATTCGAGACCCATAGTCTGGAGACTAGCTGGAGTCTATGTGCAACAATTCAGATTGGCTGTCATCAAACAGGTTCAATTACAGCAAAGTTGTCCAAACCTGTGCTCTGTTGAGGCCTGTGGGTAGGCTGTTAATTCGTAGCATCCCTTTCAGCTCTTCTTTGTTCAATAATGCACTCAAGTCCATGCCTCTGGGTGGGGGCTTGACCACCGTAATCACTTGCCAGCGTAAGTAATTTTCTGTGTGGCCTTTCAGTTGAAAATTGTCAACCAGTGGTGCATTGCTCACTTTTCAACGAATGCGGCTTCTGTGCTGACAAATTTGTATACGTACTTTTTGTGTGGTTTGTCCAATATAGATCTGGCCACAGGGTCAATAATGATATATACTACGTTCACAGTATTACAGTTTGAAAATTGGTTCAATACAATGTTCACATTATTATGTGCAAATTTGGCTCAATGGTGAATGGGCAGACACTAAAGTTACCGCATTTAAAGTGCCCCACCCGGGGGCTCTGCCGCCAAAGTTCTGGTAAAGTTTAGGTAGGTTTGGCAATGGGGAGGCTGGCCCTGACCAATTGATTTTTAATACTCTCATTCTTGTGGAATGGAAATAATGATCTTTCCAAGTTAAGGTCTCCTGCATTTAACACTGGCCAGTGTTTTAGAATGCATTTTTAACCAGATTGATCACTGGAGAAAAAGTAGTCACACAGACCATGCGGTCATTGTTTTTTTTGGGCTTAGGTGTTTGAGGTTCATCCCTGGGGCAGTACCAGGCCCTCTTCATAGATTGCCTCACAAGTCTGTGTGGATACCCCCTGGATTGTAATTTGGTGCACATAATCTTAGCTTCAGAGAAAAGATCCTGTTTAAATGAACAGTTGCGTCGGAGTCTGAGGAATTGTGAAAAGTGCAAGGATCCACGTAGAGCCCGTGGGTGATGGCTACTGTAAGCAAGAAGGGTGTTTCTTTCTGTGTGTTTGCGAAACAAGGATGTGAACAATCCATCTGGAGATTATCTAATGATTAGATCAAGAAAGGAAATCTCAGATCTACTGCGACTCAGTGAAAATGTAAGTCCCCAGCAGTGGGCATTCAACCATTCGACAAAATCTTCAAGAGTGTTCTCACAGTCATGCCAGATCAAAAAAATGTCGTCTATGTAGCGTCTCCAGTGGCTAATTTGGAGATGAAATGGATTGCAAGGGGACATAATGATCTCTGTGTCTAAGTGGTCCATGAAGAGTATGGCAAAGTTAGGTGCAAAATCTGGTCCCATGGATGTCCCTTTTGTCTGTTGGAAAAAGCGCCCATCAAATTGGAAAAAAATGCCAGCTAAGCAAAGTTCCAATAATGTGAGAATAAAAGTAGTTGGGACTGCATGTGTAAGGGCCCTAGATTCAAGGGTTTTTTCAATGATCTTTAGGCCTTCTTTTTATTCTAGTATTGCCTTAAACCACTTTTAATGGATAAACCAGTTGCGCACTTTATAAAATTTGAGCATGCTTCTCATGAAACCTTCTTGTCCTCAGTAGGATGCACAACACTTTCTCACATACGGCATGGTATGAAAGGGCGCCAATTTCCAGAATTGTCTTGAATTATTACTAAATCTCCAAACCCTTTCCCTACCTTTCCCCCTTCTTTTTCCTCCCTCGCGTCGTTTTCGTTCTTTTTTCTTTCTTACAGACATTTTTGAGTCTCAGGCATAATTTAAGTCCTGATGATGATCCCCATATTACCAAGTGGGATCGAAACATCGTCGCCATACAGTACCATGACTATCGCAAATATCATTGTTTTATAAGTTCAATAGCATTGGAACTTGAAAAATTGTGACAGAATCTGATTAGCATTGTTACAAGTCACTCTAAAAATTGTCTGAGTTGTAAAGTATCTTCTTTGTTATTTGTTTTTGTCTTATGTTGTCCACTTTCTTATAACGTTTTTCTGTTATGTGATCGAATAAATACTTGAGAATTTCTAATTCCAAAGCTCTTGTGACATAGAACTTATTTAATTTCTATGTTCATTGGTTTGCAAAAATCCATACCGAGGGACCACCTGTTCCTCTACTATCAGTGTGAGAGTGAGACATGCCACAAGAGGCTAGGGGAAAGGAAGGTTCCTGAAAGCCTTAGAGTTATGGATGCAAATGTAGAAGAGGAGGATGACGACGAGCCAGTCATCATGGATGTTAGCTCAGCAGCAGTGGAGACTGACGTTACCCCATCCCAACTTGCTGTGAGAGATGTGGCAACACAGATACCACAACCACTGCCAGCTGTCATATTTGCAAAGTCCCAGCAGCGACCTATATCCACAATCACCTCAGTAGAAGTAGGTACTGCAGAGTGTCAAACGTCAAAATGCCCACCTACCACTAGTTCATTCGACATTGGCAGTGGCACCAGTGTCAGAAATTGACCTCCCAATTTGGGATTTCATTACGGTTAGCATGAAGGAGGTAAACATTGCAATATGCTCCATTTGCGGAGCATGTGTTTGTCAGGGTAAGCTTGGTATAAACTATGGTACCGGAGGCCAAACAACCCATTTGAGAAAACACCACACGATCCAGTGGGAGGTGAAACTTTCCCATCAAAAAAATCAAGTATTGTTGATGAAGGGGGTGAAAGGCTGATCAGGGAATCCGATCTGTTCACGATGGAAGATAAAGAAGAGGAAGACATTTTCATTGCGCCAAGCAGCCCTGTCCCCAGCAGTTTAGTGGTATTACCCACATCAGCAACATCGAAATGGCACAAGACTCAGGTTGAGACACCAAGGCAAGAGAGTACAGTGACTGACCTGCTGAATCGCACATTGAGCCTACCAACATCTGCACAGAGTTGAACAAAAACTCCCGTTCCATCTCATCCCAATTAATAAAACAGAAATCTCACATACCTTTGGTAAAACAAGTAACTCTATCTTTACATGCTAAAATGCATATAGTCATCTCACAAAAGTGAAAATGAAAATTAGCAAGCAGTGAGAGAGGTGATGATTTTGGGGTCCTCCCTAACCTAGGGAGAGAACCAAGCAGATGCCTTGAATACAAAGAGCACATCATGCTGAATGATTCGGTGGTGGTCCCATCCTCCTAGGACCACCCCAAGCACAGTTATGGGCAAAAATACAATCCCAACCAAAGGCCCTGCAAAGCATTATGGGACGAGATTCTAGAGTGCAGTGAATATTATAGTATCCAATATCAAAACATTCCTCAAGTGGCAGCCTCCCGGCTCAGCTGAGAGCTAATACTATAATATTCACTGCACTCTAGAATCTCGCCCCATAATGCTTTGCTGGGCCTTTGGTTGGCATTGTATTTTTGCCCATAACTTTGCTTGAGGTGGTCCAAGGAGGATGGGACCACCACCGAATCGTTCAGCATGATATGCTCTTTGTGTTCAAGGCATTTGCTTGGTCCTCCCCCTAGGTTGGGGGGACTCCAAAATCATCACCTCTATCATTGCCTGATATTTTTCAAAGCTCACTTTTGTGAATTGGTTATATGCTTTTTAGCATGTAAAGGTAAAGTTGTTTTATCAAAGGGTTGTGGGTGCAGTAGCTAACTCCGCTACGTGACGCAGTCGGAGTTTTTGCATGAATTCCGTGATTTCAATGTAATGCATAGTTAGGCAACCTCCGCTAGCGGAGCGGAGTTCATTGCCCACGGTTAATGTGTATCAGTGGCACCAGAAAATAAAAAAATCCAGGCTACTATTCCTGGCAAGTTTAGGCAGCAGGGGCAGTATGAACGCAACCACCCAACAGCACATGTACAACGTAAAGCTGGTTAAAATATTTGCGCTGGACCTCCTCCTTTTTAGGTCTCGCCTAGCGCAGCGCGCATGCGCTGCTCTAGGAGAGGGCTCTTGGAATCACTTCAGACTTCCAAGAGACTTCTCCTGTGGGTCTGCCTCCTCCCACACATCCCATTGGCCTTTGCGTGTGGCTTTCAATAATTGAAAGCACGCAAATGGCCAAAGACGGGTGCATGCCCCGCCTTTCCTCAAAACTTTCACTCCCATGGCCTAGGGGTCTCGGGAGCGCGCAGGGTGCCATCTGTTCTGGATCAGGTTTCCAGTTAGCTTTCACTTTCGTGTGCAGCGGTGGGCACGATGGCAGGTGCAATCCTTGCCGCACGCGTGCACCACTCGCGGGCTTGTTCTTTCCCAACAAAGCCCCCGCAGGAATTTATCTTTGGCTCTCTTACCGGCACTCATTAACCCTTCCCTGGCTTATAGCGGTGCTAATGTCACAAACAAACACCAAGTGGTTAACATTTATACTCGCGCGCACACCACTCGCAGGACGCTGTCGTCTGTTAGGCGTGTTGCAAGCAGAGGCGCACACACAAAGCGCTGGGCTTTCGCTTTTGCCTGTTAAAGGGTGGACTCTGCCCCCTTAGTTTAGGGGCAATGACGACAGAGAGATGTATGTGGTGTCAAGTTGTGCCCCACTAAGCGTTTGCTTGCTTTTTCTTTTCAATGCCTAGGCATCAACTACACTCGTGAGCTTAGCTGACCTCGGTGGTGTTTTATTCCTCTCCACTGTCGTCTTACTCGTTCCCCACTGCCGCTTCTTCTTTATCAGTGGGAACGCCCCAGCAGGAATTTGTCTTTGGTCCTTTAAAGGCACTCATTAACCCGTCCCTGGCTTATAGCAGTGCCAAGGTCCCTTGCAGTGCCATCTCCTCGGCTCCCGCATCCGTCTCCTCACCCGGTGCTTCTCCCCGTCTCCAGCGCCCTCGCACGCCTTCCCAGCTCTCTGCCGTGGTCGCCGGCCCGGGGGGCGCGCTGGGTGCTGTAAAGAAAGGCACGCCCCCTTCCGCCCCCTGCACCTGACAGAGGGTGCCCGAGATCCGGAGGGGCTGAGGAGGCGGCAGAGGTGCAGGGGGCCAAGGGGCATGGGACAGCAGAACTAGCACTCTGTGTCTGGGACTGCGACACCCTCCGACTCTCCCTGACTCCCTCTCCTCCATTCTATCTCATCCCCCCACTCATCCTCTTCACCTCACTCCATTCCTATCTCTCCTTTCACACCCTCTTCTCCATCGCACATTTCCATTCTTCCATTCTTCCTTCCCCTAAACCCTTCACCCATTTCCCTTCCCCTTCCCCCTCCCACTTACTATCTCTGCTCTAATCTTTTTATCCCCTCTGTCTCCTTCCCCTCCTGTGTTTCTATAGCCCTCTGCTCCCATTCTTCTACATCTCCCAAGTCACCCTCTCAGTTACTCCCTCCTCCAGTACCCACCTTTGCCCCCCTGCCTCCTTCCGGCTGGTGCGGCAACCATGGTGCTGGTGTTGGCGGAGCCGGGAGTCTTCTTCCCAGGGCTATTCCTTGTCTCCCAGCGGGGGCTCCGGGAGCTGCCAGGGCTACGATGGGACGAGCCGGACGTGGTCATTGTGTCAGCCAGGTACGGACCTTCCTTCCCCCATCCTTTAATCCATCAGACTTCCCTTGCAATGTACCCTAACCTTGCTGACTCCCCGCATCCCTCAGACCAACCCAGCCTACCACTAAAGCACCACGCCTCCGAGCAACCCACCCGTGACCCCATGTCCAGCAACCACGCACCCCACCGACAGCCTATCCGAAAACACAGCCTCTGCCCCGTATCCCCTTAAGAACCAGGGGCGTGGCTACCATTGGTGCAGAAGGTGCAGTGGTGCCGGGACTCAGAGCCCCGACGGGCCCACTGTGCCTGATAATTGCTATATTTTACTGCCCTAACAGTTGTCTCATTACAAACGGCGAAAGCCTCAACTGCGTTCTCTTACATTCTCTTACAGATACTCCAGTCCTCCAACCTATTGCAATCTTTCCACTCTTCTGGTTGATCCTGCTTAACCCTGCAATCTAACAAACTCTGAACTGCTCCTTCAATCTACTTCCTCTAATTTCGCAAAATGTTCTTAGATTCCCCCGGCTGTCCTTATGTTCTATGGTGCTTCTTCACTGTTTATTCCAGTCATTTGTCCCACTGCCGCTCTTACACTTACTCCATTTCACTTATAAGGTCCCGAAGGCGAGACCTATTGGCTATGCCAATGCTTGTTTACTTTTTGGAAGGGGTGGGTTTTCTTGATTTTGTGGTAGCCATCTGCCCAAAATGGAAGTTTTCCAGCCGGTCCTATTTTGCCAGAGTTGCTGTTCCAGTGCTACATCACAATGTGCTGGAATTGCTTGGACAAGCTTTTCAGCAGAGTGCTGTTCACACTATCCACCTGACGACAGACATGTGGACCAGTTGCCAAGCCACTGATTACATGTGCATCACTGCACACTGAATCTCTTTTTTGAGGGTTAGAGAAAAGATATCTGCAGGTTTTGACACTGCTGAGATTTTTAATGGCGCTCGGAAGCATGCAACAGTTGCCATGTTTGGTATGGAGAAATCCCATACTGCTGCAAACATTTTGGAAGACTTTAACAACAAGGTCTTTGAATGGCTGTGACCAAGAGGGCTTAACATTGGATTTGTTGCCATGGACAATGGCAGTAATATAGTTACGGCCATAGCTGATGGTGGTTATTTCAGGGTCCTTTGTTTGGCGCACTACATCAACATCATTGTAAATGACTTTCTCAAAAAAGAGAAGACCAAGTAAGCAACTTACTGTCCACCTGTAGAAGAATATGCACTCATTACAGTCATTCATTTAAAGCCCGGAAACAGCTACGAGTCATTCAGCGTGATAATAGAATGCCAGTTAAAGCACACATACAGGAGGTACCAGCATGTTGGAACTTTACTTATTACATGCTTAAACATCTCTTTGATCAGTACAGACCGATCAATGAATATGTCATGCAAAGAGGGCATGCAACTGTGAAAGGCATGATCATTAAGATGGACCAATAGGGCCTAGTCAAGTGCCTAACAGAGATGCTGCTTCCTTTTGAGGTGTTCATAAGGGAAGTCAGCAAGGAGGACAGCACCATAGGCCAAGCTATCCTGTTGTTGTACATGCTACAGGAACAGTTAAAGTAGATGTCTGCAATGTACGCAGGTGTGGAGGAAAAAAATTATGCATATGAATTGGTGCAAATAGACTTTGTGTCATCCAAACATTACATCTGTACCACAACTCCTGATCAATGGTACAAACCATTACTGTCCACTTTCATTCCTTTTTCAGATGGGGATGTTGCAAAATACAAAACATGGATAGCTGAGCAAACCAGTGAGCTAGATAAAGAACGTCGGGAAGTAGAGGCCCTCTCCTCCAGGGCACAAGTTCTACGGGACAGCCTTCAACAGGAGCAACAGCCCCAAAACCTGCAAATGAATGGTTTCTACTGGCCGAGCTTAAGTCCAGTGCAGAGGAGAAGGCAAAAGAGGTCGAGCAAGGTGAAGCATCAATGACCATTGAGCGTATTGTCCAGGCCTATCTGGATGACCCAACAGAGGTCCACCTTGATGAAAACCCATTGGTTTATTGGTATGGTAAGAGGTGCCAATGGCCAGTGCTCAGCAGTCTGGCAATAAACTATCTGGCTTGCCCAGTAGCCATGGTCTCCTCTGAGCGTGTTTTCAGTGCTGCTGGTGCCGTTGTTACAGTGAGAAGGACCAGTTTCTAGTTTCAAAACGTGGCGAGATTAACCATCATTAAAATGAATCAGCACTTTATACCACCGGATTACTCCATACCTGAAGTAAGACAGGAGGAAGGTGAGAGAGACTCAGGTCATGGAAGTAATGTGTTTGCTGACCTACTTTTAGGTGAACTCCCTGAGTTTGAGGATGAGCTCTGCTTCACTGACTACTAGGCCTGGGCCAACAACCATAGAACTTTCTTTCTATCGCTGATCTGCTTTGACGCCAAAAAGCACAAAACAAAGATATATCTATGGGAACATTATTTAATTTGATTTGTGTGTGTCTGGTTGACTAATTAAGCCCCACTGTCTTACTCTTAGACACTGTTGGAACCGGGTTTACCGAGTCCGCCACGGTAGCATGGCGCGAAGCGGGAAAGCACGCGAAGGCAATGTGTAAGGCAGTTGTGCAGCACACTCTTACTTTGACTCAGAAATGCGAACGCAATAACATGACACCACACCAGGCTTGTGTATTTAAAATCAAGATCTTTTATATATAAATTAAGTTGGCATCAGATGAGGCAGATTAATTCAGATCTACATTCAAATTCATTGCATTACTCAACTGGTGCACATTTTAAATAAAGCATCATAGCTCATCAACATTGTAGGCCACTAAGAGGCCGCAGGAATTATCTCTTAAACGTAGCACTTAATAATGATCTCAAGGTACGTTAATAAAACATGGGCCTAAGCATGCAGTTCACTTTAGCATATTCAATTACTTAAAAGAAGGCTTTTCACGTTACATTTAAATAGGCCTGCATTAATCTAGGCGCGCCCACATTCAGTACAGTGGGCGTCGCAATTCCAGTACACCTGTAACATAAAACACTTCAACTCTTGGCGGTGTACACTTCAGCTCAATTCAATTAAACACTTTCCCCCTGTGGTAAAGACTTGGCAGTTAAAAGCATGGCCTAGGCAGTAATTACAATAGGCATCTGCAATAAATTATTAAATACTGTAGGGAACCCCTCAACATGTCCTGTATCCTGGGGCTTCTATGACCCTTAGGGGTTAACTCAAGGCTAGGCCCACTCCTCTCCGGGGCCTCGCCTCATGGGGAAAGGTACACTGTTAACTTAGGGGTTAATGGTGGCCCCCGGCCCCCAGTGGCGTTTTGTGGGCCCTAGGGGCCTCCTGGGCTCACCTGGTGCTTGTTCGTTGGTCGCGCTTCTCTAGCGACTGGCACTCCCCAGGCCTGGCCCGTGTTCTGGAGGGCGTGGCCCAGTCGGGGTACCTCGGCCTTCAGGCCGGACTGACGGGACGTTGCGGGGGCCGGTATCACCTTCCTCCGGCCCCCGGGATCAGGGAACTCACTTTTGGCACGTTGCGGGGGCCGGGATCACCCTCCTCCGGCCCCCGGGATTAGGTGAGTGAGGTTTCGCGGGCTCCGGGACTTCAGGATGGGGAGCGGGAGCCAGCAGTCCTCTCCGGCCGGCTCCCCGTCTCCCTCTGCACGGCCGGGGCTCTTCCTGGGCCTCCGTCGGCGCTGGGGGCGTGACCGGAGCCGGTGCCCAATCGCTGCACGGCCTTCCTGGGGGCACGGCTGGCGTCCCCGGCTGCTTGGCGACGGCGTCAGCGGGGCCTGGAGGCCTCGCTGGTCGCGCTAGGCCGCGACGGCGGCGGTGTTGATTTCTTCGGCCGCGACGGCGGCGGGGATGATTTCTTCGGCCACGGCGGCGGGGGTGTTTTCTTCGGCCGCGACGGCGGCGGTGGGGCCCTGGGCCCGGTGGCAATAATTTGGGGCAATTTGTGGAGGCTTCGGTGAGGGCACGGACGGTGCACCTCACCACATATACTTGAGGGGCTTCCCTCACCTCAGCGCTTCCTTCGGTGAGGGCGCGACGGCGCACCTCACCACACGGCACTTCTCCTCAGGCGGCGGAGGCCGCGGCGGTGATCTCCTCACAAGGTCAGTGACCTGAGGGGTGGCAGAACGCAGGGCGCACCAGCAGCCTGTGGGCAGGGCTGACTGGAAAAGTACTTGGGGGCAGCCCAGCAGCAGGCAGGAATGAATAGGGGGTGAAGGTCTAGCGCTTCAGGGTACGGCGCTTTACCTGGTGATCCCCAGTTGGGCAGTTTAGGCTTCAGGCCTTGCTGGACGGTCAGGCCTCCTCAAATTAAGGTGTCTGGCGACTGTTCCAGATTGGTTGCTTCTTAGGCGCTTCTTGTCAGGAGTTTCTTGTCAGAAGTTTCTTGTTATAAGTTTCTTGTCAAAGTTTCTTGTCAGGAGTTTCTTCTTATGAGGGGGGATGAGTTGGTGGTCTGGGAGTGCTTGATGTTCCTCCCCGCACGCTGAAGGTGGTTCCCTGGGTCCCCTCACACTGGGCAAGGTCAGTGGGTGGTGGGCGTTCCTCAGCTATCTTACTACAGCAGGGCCTCAGCCCTGTCAGCAGCAGTAGTGTAGGTCTCCCCCCCTAGGCCCTAAAGCCTATACTCAGGCGGAGGTTCTCCCAGGATCAGTGGTGCCTCATCAACTAACTCCAACTGACTAAAAGTTTTCCCTCCAAGCCTTTTATACCCCTAGGTCAGGTGACTCTCCCAAAGGCGGCAAAACATAACTCCTCCCACAGCCCAGAAGGTTCTGGAACCTTCTACATGCCTGGCTATGTGGCCCAGAGGCGGGGACGGAATGGATACTGTATCCCTATGTCCCAGCCTGACCCTGGCTACTAGTGTGTATGCGTGTAAGGCCCCTCTGCAGTAGCAGGGGCCTGTGGCAGCCATCTTGAGTGAGTTTCACACATGGTAAAATGGCTAGGGGAAAAACAAAACATTTCTGGGAAAAAGGGCCAAGTCCAACACAACCCCCTCCCAGCCAAAAGCCAGGGTAGACCGATCAATGCCTTGATGGGCTTCCCTGCTTCGGGCGAGAAAACGTGGACGCGGGCCTTTTCCCCAGCTGCAGGAAGGTCCTGCAGGTCCTTCTCCACTCTGGAACCCGGTGGTTCCCTCTCTCAAACCTCCCTGGACCAACGAAGCCACCCCACTGGTGCTCCCTAGTTGTCCGCGGCCAGGACCAGGCGCTAGGCCGTCCAGATGTCTCTGGCCCTTGCGGTCTCACAGAGCGGGGGGCAGTAGCCCCAGGCCCGTTGGCCACTCTCCTTCTCCTCCTTGCAGTTCCAAACTGCCACTGGTCCACCCACCTGGGGTCCGCACCCTCAGGCTGACCAGCAGTCAGGGGCGAGGCTCTCCTCCCCCTACCTCTCCTTCTGGGGTTCTGCCCTCTCCTCCTATGCGGGGCACCCTCAGACCACCCCTCTCTCACTCTTCCAGGGCCATGACCCTGCATCCGATCCACCAACCCAGGGTCTAAACCCTTAGGTTGCCCCGGTGCCAGAGGCGAGTCCTCCCTTCCTCTGCACCCCCTCCCAGAGTTCAGCACCCTCCCACGTGGAGAAGCACCCCTGGGAGTCAGCTCCGGAGGGACACTGCTTACAGACGTCCCTCCCGCCAGGTCAGGCAGCCCCTGAACCTGGCACCCCAGCCCAGGATCTAAATCCTGTGGCTGGGCAGACCCCAGAACCCCTGGAGCTCTGAATACATACGCCCCGGGTTCTCCTGTCACTGGGGGATCCCCTACCATGGATGGCCCATCGGGACAGCCTAGGCTCCCAACCTGGGGTTCCCGTATGGAACTCTCCAGGCCCTGAGACTGCGGTTGGGGCACCTCGGGACACCTCCCCGTCTCACTCCTTCCTATGGATAGGATGTGAGGCCCTACAACCCGCTCACTATCCTGGGACCTAGCTGGGCTATTCTCCACCTCTCCCACCTCGCTGGGTTGGAAGATCCCTGCACCACTCCCTTCAGGATCACTCCCCAAACTGGCTATCACCTCTCTTGGTAGATAAAATTCGGGTTCCTGTGGAACCCCAGCAGGTACGCTGCCACCATTCACTTTGCCCTGCATCTCCATCTGCAAGGCTCGGAGCTCTAGTTCCTTCAGGCTAAGCTCATGTGCAAGCTTCCTTTCCTCCATGGCTAGCCTTGCCTGTTCTCGCTCCCTTTCCATCCTAGCAAGTTCTAATGTTAATCGCCTCTGCTTCCTTCTGTCCTCAAATTCCTCTGCCGACAACCTCCCCCTGACGCACTACTGCCTGCCCTGGAACGTCTTCCTGGCAACACATTCTCGCTAACATCAATGTGCAGTAGGTCCAGTTCTCCTGGGTTGTCTGCCTCCCCTGCTCCTCGTCCCCTCTTCCCTCCGGGTGGGCCATTACCCATGCCCTCAAAGCTTTCTGAAGCACCTCCTTCCTGGCGCCTCGCTTGACGGCCACCCCCTTCTCTAGGCAGAAATCCTTGAGCTGTGTCACCGTATACCTTTCTAGGTTGGCTAACTCAAACTCCATCCTCCTAGGTGGGGTCCCAGACAATTTAAGGAAAGGGTTCTAGACTGTAGGTAACAGGTCTAACGCAGGAATGTACACAATCGGCAATTACAAAAGGATTCCTAGCACTTGCATTACAATAGGTGTCTAATTGCGGCGCACACTGAGTCACTGTAGGGTGCTGCACAAACACCAGTCCTTATCCAACCGCTGAACACCAAATGTTGGAACCGGGTTTACCGAGTCCGCCACGGTAGCATGGCGTGAAGCGGGAAAGCACGCGAAGGCAATGTGTAAGGCAGTTGTGCAGCACACTCTTACTTTGACTCAGAAATGTGAACGCAATAACATGACACCACACCAGGCTTGTGTATTTAAAATCAAGATCTTTTATATATAAATTAAGTTGGCATCAGATGAGGCAGATTAATTCAGATCTACATTCAAATTCATTGCATTACTCAACTGGTGCACATTTTAAATAAAGCATCATAGCTCATCAACATTGTAGGCCACTAAGAGGCCGCAGGAATTATCTCTTAAACGTAGCACTTAATAATGATCTCAAGGTACGTTAATAAAACATGGGCCTAAACATGCAGTTCACTTTAGCATATTCAATTACTTAAAAGAAGGCTTTTCACGTTACATTTAAATAGGCCTGCATTAATCTAGGCGCGCCCACATTCAGTACAGTGGGCGTCGCAATTCCAGTACACCTGTAACATAAAACACTTCAACTCTTGGCGGTGTACACTTCAGCTCAATTCAATTAAACACTTTCCCCCTGTGGTAAAGACTTAGCAGTTAAAAGCATGGCCTAGGCAGTAATTACAATAGGCATCTGCAATAAATTATTAAATACTGTAGGGAACCCCTCAACATGTCCTGTATCCTGGGGCTTCTACGACCCTTAGGGGTTAACTCCAGGCTAGGCCCACTCCTCTCCGGGGCCTCGCCTCATGGGGAAAGGTACACTGTTAACTTAGGGGTTAATGGTGGCCCCCGGCCCCCAGTGGCGTTTTGTGGGCCCTAGGGGCCTCCTGGGCTCACCTGGTGCTTGTTCGTTGGTCGCGCTTCTCTAGCGACTGGCACTCCCCAGGCCCGGCCCGTGTTCTGGAGGGCGGGGCCCGGTCGGGGTACCTCGGCCTTCAGGCCGGACTGACGGGACGTTGCGGGGGCCGGTATCACCTTCCTCCGGCCCCCGGGATCAGGGAACTCGCTTTCGGCACGTTGCGGGGGCCGGGATCACCCTCCTCCGGCCCCCGGGATTAGGTGAGTGAGGTTTCGCGGGCTCCGGGACTTCAGGATGGGGAGCGGGAGCCAGCAGTCCTCTCCGGCCGGCTCCCCGTCTCCCTCTGCACGGCCGGGGCTCTTCCTGGGCCTCCGTCGGCGCTGGGGGCGTGACCGGAGCCCAATCGCTGCGCGGCCTTCCTGGGGGCGCGGCCGGCGTCCCCGGCTGCTTGGCAACGGCGTCAGCGGGGCCTGGAGGCCTCGCTGGTCGCACTAGGCCGCGACGGCGGCGGTGGTGATTTCTTCGGCCGCGACGGCGGCGGGGGTGATTTCTTCGGCCGCAACGGCGGCGGGGATGTTTTCTTCGGCCGCGACGGCGGCGGTGGGGCCCTGGGCCCGGTGGCAATAATTTGGGGCAATTTGTGGAGGCTTCGGTGAGGGCACGGACGGCGCACCTCACCACATATACTTGAGGGGCTTCCCTCACCTCAGCGCTCTCTTCGGTGAGGGCGCGACGGCGCACCTCACCACACGGCACTTCTCCTCAGGCGGCGGAGGCCGCGGCGGTGATCTCCTCACAAGGTCAGTGACCTGAGGGGTGGCAGAACGCAGGGCGCACCAGCAGCCTGTGGGCAGGGCTGACTGGAAAAGTACTTGGGGGCAGCCCAGCAGCAGGCAGGAATGAATAGGGGGTGAAGGTCTAGCGCTTCAGAGTACGGCGCTTTACCTGGTGATCCCCAGTTGGGCAGTTTAGGCTTCAGGCCTTGCTGGACGGTCAGGCCTCCTCAAATTAAGGTGTCTGGCGACTGTTCCAGATTGGTTGCTTCTTAGGCGCTTCTTGTCAGGAGTTTGTTGTCAGAAGTTTCTTGTTATATGTTTCTTTTCAAAGTTTCTTGTCAGGAGTTTCTTCTTATGAGGGGGGGGGGATGAGTTGGTGGTCTGGGAGTGCTTGATGTTCCTCCCCGCACGCTGACGGTGGTTCCCTGGGTCCCCTTACACTGGGCAAGGTCAGTGGGTGGTGGGCGTTCCTCAGCTATCTTACTACAGCAGGGCCTCAGCCCTGTCAGCAGCAGTAGTGTAGGTCTCCCCCTAGGCCCTAAAGCCTATACTCCGGCGGAGGTTCTCCCAGGATCAGTGGTGCCTCATCAACTAACTCCAACTGACTAAAAGTTTTCCCTCCAAGCCTTTTATACCCCTAGGTCAGGTGACTCTCCCAAAGGCGGCAAAACATAACTCCTCCCACAGCCCGGAAGGTTCTGGAACCTTCTACATGCCTGGCTATGTGGCCCAGAGGCGGGGACGGAATGGATACTGTATCCCTATGTCCCAGCCTGACCCTGGCTACTAGTGTGTATGCGTGTAAGGCCCCTCTGCAGTAGCAGGGGCCTGTGGCAGCCATCTTGAGTGAGTTTCACACATGGTAAAATTGCTAGGGGAAAAACGAAAAATTTCTGGGAAAAAGGGCCAAGTCCAACAGACACATTTTATTGCCGGATTGCAGTTGCAACAGTGTGCAGTGAAGAATCCCCTCCACCCATTTCCCTCAAGGACATTGGAGATGCACACAAATTTGTGCCTGCCTCGAATCCTGGGCCGAGACTATCTATCCTTTCCTAGTTTATTAATCCCCTAGCCGGACTGCCCAACATGATTTGATTTAGACTGGCCAGTGTCTGTTTCGTGAACAATGGAACGCCCATGTGACACGGTGACCACGCCTGAATTAGAAGAGCAGGTAAATGGCATGCATTGTACGCTGAGTGATTGTAGTTTGTTAGTGTGTTGAGATGATTCATGTGGTGGTAGGCAGTGACACTGGGTGTTTGTTTTTCTGTAACTATTACGCTTAAATGTGTTTGTGATGATTTACAATGTTGCTGGGTATGTATGCTCAGTGCTGTCTGGCTCATATTTGAAGCTAAGTGGTGGTTGGGTGGGAGGCCTGTTTTTAGGTAACTGGAGACAGGCACTTAGTCATGAATGATCATCACATTATGCACATGCTGTTAGGCTACATATTATTGGTACGATTCATGATGATGAATTGATGATCATGACAGTTGCGAGTTTGATCAGCCCAATACCAATAGTTACATGTGGCCTCTTTTGTGTGAGTTTTCGTTGTTGTAAAATTTCCCTCACCTAATTGTTCACACTCCAGTCATAAAATTAATATTTCAAAAAGGACTATTCTTCTCTTCTCTCTTGCGCTGCCTCTAAGTCTTCTCGGTGCACTCCTTATGAAGCTTAACTTCTTTCTTTCTCCTTGATTCTACATTATCATTTTTGTTTTTCAATCCGCATGCCCTCTTACCCTGCACCAAACTGGAAAAGCAACATAACACTTATGCTTACCTTACTGGACTGCATCTGCCAGGCACCCAAGATTGAGGGACAGTCCAAGGTGAATGCAGGTGCAACTACCAGTAAGGCAATAGAGTACCATTTTTTCTTTTAATAATCATTAGAGCTGTGTGTGTTGTTCCCTTGACTCCTACATAAGTTGTAATATATTTGCTATCTTTTAAAGCTAGGTAACACAGGACATTTAGATATATAATGCAATTTGGTTTGGTTTGCATTTAAGTTACCTGTACTCATTCCTTCATTTCCTTTTCCTCCCATAACAGATTTATGATGGTTGGCTGCTCATTGCCCAAATGAATGTTGTCCTTGTGTAGTGTTGTCTTTGTCAAACTTTTCCCCAAATCCCCCTTCCCCTCAATTCATCAAAAACCCCTAACCCTCTTCCCCCAGTTTGTGTGATTTATTGAGGTGTGGCTTAATTTACACCATCAATGGATCATATACTTGGTGGGGGGGGATGTGGTGAAAGCAACACCAACTCAGTAAAGGATCTTCAGTTTTACTCCTATTACTGAAACAATAGTCCACACTGGCCCCATTTATTCACCCATACATAAAAGTGATCGATATTTTGGTTATAGAAGAGCATCATATGTCAATATCATCATTCAGGCATTGTGTGTTGCATTAAACGCTTAACCAATAACCATATCCTCCAGACTTTAAGTCCTCTTCCTAACAAATCACAATTAGGGGCGGGTAACAAACTCCGCTCAGCCATCGGAGTTTTAAAAGTTTTCGCCACTCCATGCTCCGCTCAGAGCACAGAATTTGTCAAAAACTCTGCAACTGCCGGCGGAGTGGTGTTACTGGACTCAGCGACTAGGGAATATGGAACCCCAGCCCCCAAGCAGTGCTGCTAGTGCTAGCAAGCACACGGATGAGGGTGCCTTGCTGGGAGGGCAGTCCTGAGCTCTAGGTGGGCTGTCTCACACCAAGCTCCTACTCCATCCTATGTTTGCTTTGTCACTAGTTTTCGATTCTGTGATGCACAGCGCTCCAGCCTCCAGGCCTGACCATGCTGTTGTGCTGGTAACGGCACTGCCGAGGCAGGTTGCAGTCCGGCGAGGAGGGATCTGGAGTCTGGACTGCAGTTAAGACCCCGGCCCTTCCCCCATTCCTGCAGAGCTGGCATTTCCCTGAAATTGCAGTGACAATGGTGATCAGGCGCCAATGACTCCTTCAGGGAAGAGCTTTCTCCCGGATTTGCCTGGCTGGACTCTGGGGCCATGGGCACTAACTGAAACTTTGAGCTGTGGCAGAGTCAGTAAAGTTTGGAGTGACGGGAGCCATGATTGGCCTGGGCCGTGGTCGTTCCCATTGCTGCTCTGCCTGTGCGGGGTGTTGTTGTGGTGCTGCTGCGGCATGGGAGCGCCGATGCAGAGTTCTCGATGCAGATGTGGAGGTTGGCTGCCGAAGAGCCAGGGGTGATCACCACCACCATATGTCTGGTTGTGGGGGAGGAAACTCCAGACGATACAGAACACCGCCGCCAGACTCATCCTTGGCATCTCCCGGAACGAGCACATCAGCCAACACCTACGAAGGCTCCACTGGCTACCAGTGGAGAAAAGAGTCACCTTCAAAATCCTCACCCACGCCTAGAAATGCCTACACAACACCGGACCCAAATTCCTCAACGACAGAATCAACTTCCACAAACCCAAAAGAAGCCTCCGATCATCCAACCTCGCACTGGCCGAAACCCTGCGCATCCACAGAGCCAGAGCAGGCGGAAGATCCTTCTTGCACATTGCGGCCAAAACCTGGAACGAGCTCCCGGCAGACATCAGATGCGCCCCCTCCCTGAACACCTTCAGGGAGACTCTCAAGACCTGGCTCTTCGGCTGAACAGAGCTGCGGAACCCCCCCCTCAGCGCCTTGGGACCCTCACGGGTGAGTAGAGCGCTTACAATCCCCTGATTGATTGATTGAACAATGGACCGGGCGTGGGTGAGCAGTGCACCCCGCCACTCTTAGTACCCAGCTACTGCCCCCGCATGAATGCTGTGGTGGACTGTGGCACAGGGTGTACCTGCCCCTCACCGTGCGCACTCTACATGTGCTCACGCCCGCAGCCATTTTAACCATTGCCCAGCACTTTAAGTTCTGTTTTCTCGTTGTGCAATGTGTCCTGCATGCAGACTGCTGCATTTTCGCATGGCTGAGCAATACGCTGTCTGCTTGGGTAACTCCGTGGAATTTGGCTGAATTTCTTGGTAATTCCGCAGAATTCCACAGAGTGGAACTCCGCGAGCTCCGCCCAGCCCTGATCACAACGCGAGACTAAGAGTCACTTTTGTTTCCTCGAAATACTAGCTTACCAACCATTGCTCTGACTAATTTAGTATTGTTTCTTGTTTGTTATTCTGCATCAGGTATTCTTTGTTGTGTGCTAGTCTGGTCTCAAGTGTTTGTGAAGCTAATAATACACAACACACTAACTCGTTTTTTTTATTTCCATTTAGTTGCCTCCAATGAATAATCCTTGTGATTAAAATCCTACAGTTGGAGTGGAACCTGACTTCTGATTCCTATACTATTGTTAGTGTGCTAGCCTGCTACTACTACCACCACAGTACCTTGGGAAACCCTGCAGCCCTTGCTTCTTCTATTCAGGAAGAGAACTATAGCTTGTTGTTCTACTAAGTTGTTGTAGGACAGGCAATGGCAAACCCCCACACCTTCTTTAGTGGTCAATATAGTTGCAGAATGCAGAGACTAGGAGAGTAGTAGGTCAAAAGTACCACATAGGCATAGCACATATCTCATTGTTGTTGCACACTATCAGCAAGTTATAAAAATACGTTACGCTAAAGGGCAGCTTTGAAAAGTAAAACATCTCCAAAGATCTTGATTAGTAGACATTAGAGGCATAAATAAACTTAAATATTTATTTTTCTAGTGACACAAAAAGCCCACTGCTTCCACCCACCTCCAACAACAACTGGCCCACCCCTCTCCCCAAACAAATGAAATATCCCCGCCCCCAACCATTGTCCATGAAAAAGAAAGTGCAGAAACCCCAATCCCAAATCCCACATTCCAGCCCTCCCCACCCACAACAACAAACAAGTCCCGACCACCAACATAAAAGTTAAAAAAGGGTCAGAGGGAACTGGACACAGTGCAGAATCACCTCGAGGTGCCGGTCCATTCTTCTCTGCCGAGCCTCCATGCGCATCAGCCTTTACATGATGCGGTGCAGTAGGGTGCGGTCTGAGACTGAGAGGGGGCAGCAGTGTGTGGGTTTGGATGATGGGCAGCTGCCTGCAGACTGTGATGCTGATGTTGTGGTTGGGAAGCTGGAGGTGCTGGGGCCTGGCTGGGGCCCTGGGCCACTGCCTCCTCTTCCTCCTCCTGGGCTACCAGTCAGTGGTATTCGGCCAGTATTGCCTCCAGCTTCCACTGCCACATGCGAGCTGCTGCATCCTGGCGCCCTGGTCACTGGTGACCAGGAAAAGCTAGAAAGAAAAAAAGACAAACTGTAAACAATGCTTTGTCACACTGTGCCAAAAACTTGTTTAAGATTATGTAGTGGGTGGCACAGTAGCAGTATATTGATGATCCCCTAGGGCCATTAGATTTAATGTGATTAGAGTCACAGCCACCATTACCTGCTCTCTTAAAACTAAAGGCAAATGTCAAAAGCTCCAACTGTCTGAAAGGAATTAAGGTAGAATAAACACAGTAACACACCAGTTTGATAAAACTGCAATTTTTTCTTTTGAAGGATTTCCTAGTAAAGTGCTTAGATGGTTTGGGGCTGTAATAAATTAGGCCAATTTACTAATGAATTGTCTAGTTTTAGCTACAATAATGACTCTGATATGATCAGACAACTTGAATTTTCTTTTAGCATCTCTGGTCTGACCTTTTCATTTACATATTTTTCATAGGAGAACAGTCCAGTACAAACTGTCCAAAGTGATGGGACCTTTGTCTCACTCTCTGCGAGGTTTGGGAAGCCTGTTGGATCTTGGGTCAAGGTATTTAGATTTTATCTTAATAGCTGGTCATACAAGCTGTCAACAGGGATTTTCAAACAAGAATCCTTGTGTTGCTATATGCATGTTAATTTTGTTATCACCTCAGGCCAATTTAACCTTTAACTCCCTTCTCTATAACCTACATCCTTTTGAGGAAGTAGACGGTGGGAAAAGCGATGTACTGCAGTTCAGTCAGTGAAAAGATGAATGGCTGGGATATATCTTTGGCACGTGGGTCACAGACTATCCCATCCACAGAAGTTAATCAAATTATATTATCCATTCAGCATTGCATTATTCTTCTAGTAATCTTAATCTTTACCCTTTGATATGCACCATTAAAGCTTTACACTCTCTCATCCACTCTTTCGCTATAGAAAACTAGTATCATTATCCAATCAATCCATCCATCCAAACATAGCTCCGAACAAACCTTTCACCAACATCCATTTACCCAGCCATGCATCCTTGCTTTCACCCATTCCATTAATCTACTCTGCTTTGCCTTATCCCACCCCAGCATTCCTTGGTTTCAACCATTCTTCTCCCAGCCATGCAGATTGATTCCTATCATCATCACCCGCCTAGCATTATTACTTTCACACACATATCCTCTCACTCATATATTACATACATGTCACCCATCCTTTCTCTTTCCAACCTGTTTTGGCCTTATCATCAACCCTCGCAGTGAGTATATTACTATTTGTCAATAAGTAAGCAATGTTACTTACCACTGCCTGCCCCTGCTGCCGCTGGTTCCCATCCCCCTCAATTGTGACTCCTGCAGCCGCGTCCCGTCCCGTCCCGTCTGCTGGTGCCGCCGTACCCGGCACTTGTGGTCTGTGTGGCTCGAAAAAACATTACACATTTATAATTTGAGATGCTAGATACCCCTCCCCTGTTTTTTTTAAGCAAAATATAATCACAAAACAAAACCACTAAAGCAGTGGTGGCTCGCACAGGTAACGCTGTCTCGGCGATGCGGAGAGCGCAAGGTAAGTGGTTTTATTTATTTATTTCTTTACTTTAATCTTTCTCGTCGCTTGTCGAACTCCACTACCCCCCACCCTGCCCCCCCGCCCCGCCTCATCCCCCCACAGCGTTACCTGTGCAATCCGCCACTGCACTACAGTATCTTCATCTTCTATCAAACTGCAAAACATCATGTTGGGCATTTTTCTGGTTGGCAATCATTGAGAAGCCAATGAAACAAAAACTTTTTGCAATTATGGAGGGGCAGATCTATAATTAATCTGAGTTATTGAAGCGCAATGAAGTGGTTCAATAATTGGTCAATGAAGGACATATGTTCTTAGTTGGCAAATGCAATGGGGCGTCATCCTCATCATACTTCCAAGTTCCAGCCATTAACTGCTGGCATACCAATAATAGATGCAAACCACTGGGGGTCCATGACCATGGCCACTCTCTCGTTTTACAGTACTGTTTGAACATGAGCAAGAAAAAGAAAGCTGTCTCAATATACATGCATAGAATACATTAACAGCATGCAATCTTCACAGTAGAGTACCTGACCTAAAATGGGTTCTCTTACTGTACCACCAGTCTATAAAGGAAAAGGGAAAGCTTACAGACAAAGCAGAAGAAAAAGGAAGCTACAGATTAGTACAAATAGTTTTGAAGTCAAGTACAGAAACTTGAAATATAGAGAAAGTAAGTAATGAATAGGATAATATAGGGATAAGAAGGATTTAGGAAACAGATCAAAGTGAAGTTGGAAAATAATTAGAAGACAGGATGAGTAAAAAGAAAAACAAAATCAAAATGTGGAGCAGTAAAAGAAGAATCAAGATAGAGAAATAAATAATATTAACAGGAGAACTTACTGGGCCCAGCAGAACCATCTGTACTGGTGGAGGCACCTCCAGCCAACTCACCTGCCTGCGCCACGGTGGTGGTACTCGCTGCCGTATCCCTCCTGCCCCTGGATGCTGATGTAAGAAATAAAAAAATAAATTTAAAAAACATTAGCGGTACAGTTAATTTTCCCCAAAACAATTTGACAGGGAGATGCAAACGCAGTAACATTTGATTTAACGTTTATAAATCAGATCTCCTCTCCTATTACTATTGTGGACCTATTCCTTAATTTCCTAACCCTATTCTAAATTTCCTAAACTACATTGGAACTACTAATACATAGCAATGATTGATCTTTGCTTCTCATCTCATTCTGAATCTCTCAACTTTTGACGGGTCACCTCAGTCTGCATTTTTTTTCAATGCATACATGCTGATGCGATCATAGCTATTAGTTACTTAATATTTTCTACACATCACTGGGAAATCACTTGGGGTTGGGAGTTGGAACTGTACGAGCTACAAAAAAATAAAGGCACAGTGAAGTCAAATAAGAATGCGCTGGCTCACTGTCTAATACACCACCATCTCAGTGACAGGACTGAGGAGTCTCTACATGACTTCTTAAATAAACAATCCAAGTGAGCGCCAACGACACGAGTAGGATTAGGTAGCGCCGCCGAGCACCTGTCTACTCTAGGATGATCACATAATATTTGTAACATAAACTTAACTTATCTGAGTGTGAGCAGCAAGCTGGCTAATTTGGAAAAAATTATTGCCATAGATAGTACACAATAAATAAATAACTATTACGCAGCAAGAACCGCAACCTCCATGCCAAGCAGGTCTAACAGGTCCTGGTCCCTTTCCAAGAAGTCCACCCACCGATGCGTCAGCTGATGTTGGGTGCGTTTGATCCCCGAACAGTGGCGAACAGCCCGGTACACCCTCTCCCAGCGTTGCTTCTGGTCCCGGAGGGTGTAGCTGCTACCAGGCCTGCCGCCTGCTGCCAGGGTGGAGGAGAGGTGATGCTGCACATAAAAAAACAGTGCTGCCAACTCCACCTTAGTGAATAGTGTGCGGGGCTGCACCTCTTCTCTGTGGGGCCTACCACAAGGTAGGCGGCTGCCACTGGTGGTTCGGGGGAGCCTGGTGCTGCCGCTCCCTTGCTCTGCCATGGTGCTGAGTGGGGGCCGGAGAAGAAAAGAAAGTAGAAGAATGAAAAAGAAGGAAGGAAAAAGAAAGTAAAGCAAAAAAAAGTACAAAAAGTCATGCCAAAAACACAAAGAATTAGAAATAAATGTAAAATACAAAAACATAAAGACACAGGGTAAGGATATAATAAAAAATGAGGGGTAGATAGGTTTTAGAGAGGAGAATTAAGAAGTTTAGGAGGAGATTTAAAAATAAGCCCAGCACGTAAAACAAAGCAAAACCAAGTTGGCCACGCCCATGTGAACTGCGTGGTACCGTTCGCGTGCGATTTCTGGCGCGAGAATGCACATCGCATTACATTTGACGGAAAACATAACACGAAAGTGCGTGGCAAGCAACTCCGCCTGCTCGTGGAACTCTGCGTAGCTTGTGGAGTTTTTTTTACCACTTCACGCAAACTCCGCCAAGGCCTACTATTGTTTAGGTAATAGAGGAACTGATGATCCTGTACCAAGTTGGTGTTGCTTTCACCACATCCACTCCACCAAGTGTGTGATCAATTAATGGTGTAAATTATTAAGTCACACCTCAATAAATCACACAGCCCGGGCGAAGAGAATTAGAGGTTTGATGAATGGATGGGAACGTGGATTTGGGGAAAGGTGTGCCAAAGACAAACACTACACAAAGACAAAATGCATCTGGTCGATGAGCAGCCAACTAATTACCAATCTGATGCGGCAGGCAATGAAGGAATGACTATGACACAGTTAACTTAAATGCATTGTAAAGTTTGCAAACAGTTTGTCAGCCTTAGAGAGACCCAAGTTATATTACATTATTATATATATAAATGTTCTGTCACATAGGTTTGAAAAATAGTAAATAGAAATTAAGTAGGAGTGAAGCGAACAACACACACAGTTCTAAACAATGATTATTAAAAGAAAAATGATACTGTATTGCCAAATTGAGTGGTGTATCTGCATTCGTCTTGGATTGTCCGTTAATCTTGGGTGCCTGGCCGAAGCGGTTCGGTAAGGTAAGCATGAGTGTTATGGTGCTTTTGTATTTTGTGCAGGATTAGAAAAGGCCAGCGGATTGTAAAAGAGAAATTATATTGTAGAATCAAGGAGAAGGACAGACAGTAAGCTTCATGAGGAGTGTGCCAAGAAGACTCAAAGGCAGAGCAAGAGCATATTCCTTTGCAATCATTCATTTTATGACTGATGTGTGATCAATTAAGTGAGAGCAATTCAATTACAACAACCAACAATCACATACAAGTGGCTGTATGTATCGGGCTGATCAAACTCACAACTGTCATGAAAATCATCATCATAACATTTAGCCTTGCGCGTGCATAATGTGAAAACGTGACTGACATTATCACATTTCTGTTTCCAGTTACCTACAATATCAGCCCACCTACCCAATGACATAGTTTATAATTTGAGCCAACCAGAACACACACTCAGCAGCATTGCATTTTCCAAATGAAGTAATCAACACACCTCTCTCCAGTCCACAGACAGAGTTGAATAGGTCTCTTAGAGTCATCATCACCATGTTGGTTTCCGTGAAGTTGATAACTTCCTTCTTCTGGCAGTTGTTGAAATAGTCACGACTCACACCCTGAGTCCTTCTATCATCCTCCTGACTCCAAGTAACGAATATGTTGAACACCGTAGTCCATAACGACTCCAATCCAGACTGCCCTACTCAAATGAGAGAGATCGACCTGTAGTGTGGGTCAATGCTGTAGATGATGAACAACAAGATATATATTGAGTAATTTTTTCGTGTAGACTAGATTTGTGTTTGTTAGCTAAACAGACTGGTTGGGTCTTTGAGAGTGTGAACCAGAAAACAAAGCAGTGTGGCCTCTGCAAACAAATCTCGCTAAATGCCAAAGTGGAAGGAGAAAAACACCTTCAGCAAAAAAAATGATCGCTCATTAGGCCACCAACATTGTAAATAAGCACAAATACAACCAAGCTTAATAATTATAGTTAAACACCCACACTCACTGTCTACCACCTTATGAATCATCTCAACATACTCACAAACAACAATATATATCTCAACCTTTGGTGCATGACATTTACCTGTTCGAATTCAATCACAGTGGTAGATTGCTGATTCTCTTAGACTTAAAAAACACACATTGGCCAGTCTTTTAAATCAAATATTGTGGGGCAGTCCTGCTAGGGGAATAAAGAAAGGATAGATAGGCATGGGATGGGGGCAGGCATTGTCTCTACAATGTCCTTGAAGGGAATAGGGGAGTCTTCTTCACTGCACACTGGTCCAACTCCAATCCGGCCATACGTGTGTCTAAAACAGTGGGGCTGCATTAGTCAGTCAGACACAAACAAAATATTATAATTTTCCCCTAGCCTTTCTTTTTCAATTTTTTGTGAAAGCAGTTCGGCGATAGAAAGTTCTATGGTGGCCCAGGCTTACTCAGTAGTTAGGGAAGTAGAGTTTGTCCTCAAACTCAGGTGGTTCATCCAGAAGAAGTTGGTCAGCTAACACACTACCATGACCTGAGTGTGACCATCACCCTCCTCCTCCTCCTGTTGTACTTCAGGTATGTTGTAATTCGGTGGTATAAAGTGCTGATTCAATATGATCATGGTTAATCTCTCCACGTTTTGGGGCGAGAGACTGGTCCTTATCACTGTGATAACTGCACCAGCTGCACTGAACACATGTTCAGTGGACACACTGGGCATCGGGCAATCCAGATACTTTATTGCCAGCCTGCTGAGCACTGGCCATTGGCACCTCTTCCTATACCAATACACCAATAGGTTTTGATCAAGATATACTTCTGCTGGGTCATTCAGATATGCAAAAGAAACAATTGATGGACGGAATGCTGGACAATGCAAACATTCACCCCCAGTCACAAGAATCTGGGTTAAATCCATCATTCTTTTGCTCACCACACCACCCCAGTTTGGATCCAGCCATATGCAAATCAGTCTTGACCCTGTTCCTTGTGGGAACAGTCCAGCCCGAACTGCCAAGCCAGGTCCTCCCTGGAACGGAAACAAGCATCCTGGGACCAGTTTCAGGGCATCACCCTTCATCAGCCAGGCTAGCTTGAATCCAGTGGTGTAGTGAGCACGGGACCCACATCTGGGCATACCCTTCCCACTTAGGGCGACATATGCAAAAGAAACAAGTGATGGACGGAATGCTGCACAATGCAAACATTCACCCCCAGTCACAAGGATCTGGGTTAAATCCATCATTCTTTTGTTCACGCCACCACCCCAGTTTGGACCCAGCCATATGCAAATCAGTCTTGACCCTGTTCCTTGTGGGAACAGTCCAGCCCGAACTGCCAAGCCAGGTCCTCCCTGGACCGGAAACAAGCATCCTGGGAATGGTTTCAGGGCATCACCCTTCATCAGCGAGGCTAGCTTGAATCCAGTGGTGTAGTAAGCTCGGGACCCACATCTGGGCATACCCTTCCCACTTAGGGCGACATATGCAAAAGAAACAATTGTTGGACGGAATTCTGGACAATGCAAACATTCACCCCCAGTCACAAGGATCTGGGTTAAATCCGTCATTCTTTTGCTCACCACACCACCCCAGTTTGGACCCAGCCATATGCAAATCAGTCTTGACCCTGTTCCTTGTGGAAACAGTCCAGCCCAAACTGCCTGGGTCTTCCAGATAGGCCTGTAGTGTAGCTCCTATTTCCCTAATAGGCTCTGCGCATTGGAATAATATACCCTATAGGTTTGACATAGGACTAAGGTCGGTATGTCCCTATCGAGTATATTAAACTTAATTACTTGTGCCAGCTAGCTCAGAGGCCACTAGAAACTCCTTGATGACAAGAAGGGAGTAGTTTCTGGCAGCCGCAAAACATGACCACTTTGTTTCCCTTTGGAATCAGAACGTGTCCCAGAGTCGTGGAAACAATAGATAACTATTTCACTCAGCTCAATCGTGCATGCTTAGTTTTCTCCAAGTTACACAGAAAGAACAGACGCGCGTTTCAATAAAAGATTTATTGAACAGTCTTGTTTCTGGTGTAAGTAAAATGTGCTGTTACGATCACAAGACAGTATGCGAGATAAATAATGTACAGTGTGAGCAGTAGAAATAAATAATACTGCGATAGCATTATCTTTTAGTATATATGCATTTACATAAATGACACAGACTAAAAATGCGAGTACTCATACGATGCGTTTCTAACCTGGTTCTACCCCAATGTACCTAACCTAACCTGGGTGTAGGGAGAGGTATTAAGTAGGTGAAGTATTCCTTACTATGGTATACTAAGAGTATGTTAAGCCTAGTATGCCTAGTATGCCAAGTATGCCAAGAGTCCCTCTAGGTTCTAGTCAGCTCCATACCTGAAGAATGAGAGAGGTAGGAATCTCTTGCCAGACTCGAACTCCAACACCCCGCAAGGGAAGTCAGATCACTGGAAGCTGGACTCTCTGCGTGCAGGGATGACAGCGTCTTCTCAGTGCGTCAGGCCGGGATACGGGCTCCTCTGAATTCGAGGTCTCCTCTGATTTACAGGGGCTAGGGAAGGTATATTTATACCTGAGAGGTACCTAAGAATGTTAGCATTGACGTGAGTCGGACAGCGGAAGACATCATGAATGAACCCCTAAGGAATAATGGTTCATGCATAATATATGAGTCCTTGAAGAAATCAATAGTCCTGGGCTAGGGAAACTCCCGCAGCCTACGGGTCTGTTCTTCATGAACTCGTTGTGACGTTAGGGTGGACGGATGTCGGAGACCATGCCTGTATTTGGAGTGCACGGTTTAATGCCTAAATAAGGACTGGGATTTTATGCCTATATAAGGGCAGGGCGAATTGTGCCTATATAAGGACATGATACTGGAAAGCCCGTTTATGGACACCCTAAGAGGAATACAACAGGCCTGGAACATCCTCTCAATAGTCATTGGTGCTCCACCTTGCTCGACCTCTTTTCCCTTCACCTCTGCACTAGACTTAAGCCCTGCCTTTAGAAACCAATAAAATGCAGATTTTGGGGCTGATGCTCCTGTTGTTGCTGGTGTTCTTGTTGTTGGTTTAGGATGCTGTGAGCCAACAGCACTGCCCTCAGGCTCTGAAGTTGAAAGCTGCACCGCAGAACTTGTGCCCTGGAGTGGGCCTCTAATTCCTAGCCGTTCTTTTTCTAGGTCGCTGGATTCCTTAGCAATCCACGTCTTGTAGTTTGAAACATCCCTGTCTGTAAAAGGAATGAAAGTGGCCAGTAATTGTTTGTATCGTGGATCAAGAATTGCAGCACAGATATAATGTTTGGAAGACACCATGTCTGCACCCTTGTATTAACAGATAAGCGAAGGATTAGGCTCTCCACCAACTCATGCGCATCTTTTTTTTCATCCACACCTGCGTACATTTCAGACACCTCCTTTAGCTGTTCCTGTAGCATATTCAATAACGGGATAGCTTAGCCCATGATACTGTCCTCCTTGCTGACTTCCCATGTGAAAACCTCAAAAGGAAGTAGCATCTCTGTTAGACATTTGACTAGTCCCCATTGGTCCATCTCAATGATCATACCTTTCACAGTTGTATCCTCTCTTTGCATGACATATTACATGTTGCAACGTCTGTTTGAGCAGTACAGACCAATCAATGAATAAATTGAGTTCCAACGTGTTGGCACCTACTGTATGAGTGCTTTAACTGGCATCCTATTATCACACTGAATGATCCTTAACTGCTTCTGGGCTGTAAAGGAATTCCTGAAATGAGTGCAGATTCTTCTGCAGGTGGACAGTAAGTTGCTGACTCGGTCTTCTTTTCTGAGAAAGTCCTGTACAATGATGTTGATGCAGTGAGCCAGAAACAGGACCTTGAAATAGCCACCATCTGCCATGGCCTTAACTATATTACTGCCATTGTCTTTGGCAACAAATTCAATGTTAAGCCCTCTTGTCTGCAGCCATTCAAAGACCTTGCTGTTAAAGTCCTCCAAGATGTTTGCAGCAGTATGGTATTTCTCCATTGCGAACATGGCTACTGTTGCATGCTTCCAAGCGCCATTAAAAATGTCAGCAGTAGATTTTCTGCATCTTCAGGGACCACTAAGGGTACCGCATCAACTGGGATAAGTCCCTGTTGTTCCAGCTGGTGGGAGGTGTTCCCAACCTGATGTCTAGGTGTGAGGTTCCTATTGAGACACAGGGCTTCAAATACTTAGGGATATATGTGACAAGGGTCCCCAGGGAGTTCTATCAGTGGAACTTAGTGACCCAACTAGAAAGACTCATTGGGGATGCAGGTGGCGGACATTATCACTTACATTAATGGGTCAGGCAGCCCAATTTAAGATGATGACACTTCCGCGCCTATTGTATATTCTGCAAAACTCACCCTATCAAATTCCTTCACCCTTTTTTCAGAAGGCAGAGGCTGAGCTGTGATCCCTGCTGACAGTGGTGGGGGCATGGCAGGCAGTAACGAAATATCTAGGTTGGGAGGGGAGACTAACAAGGATGAACCCACTCTGGGATAGTGACCAACTTCGCAGGGTGAGTGAGCTGCGCAGTTTTGGTAAATGGGAGCTGCTGGCCTGGAGAAACTGGGCGACGTTTGGAGAGGACAGGTATATATCACATTTGCCACCTTACAGCAAGAATATGACATGGGGAAAGGAGAATGGCTGAGATACCTCCAACTGGGCCACGAACTTCGGGGCCATATTCGCAAGGGGGAAGAGGTAGAAGAAGCATCCCCCTTAGAGGACCGATTGCTAGCAGACCCATCAGTTGAGAAAGCGATATTGTTAATATATAGGAAAGTATTGATTAACTCCCCAGACCCTCTAGGACCACTGAGTATGGCATGGGAGGGCGACCTGGGCCCGCTTGATGACGAAGGCTGGGCAGGGGTCATACACGGCCCTAGAGAGGTGGCAATAGGCTCTTGATTCCGGCTGATCCAATTAAATATTTTACATTGTATATATTACTCTAGATCAGTGTTACATCGATTGGGCCATGCTAACAATACACTGTGTCAAAGGGGGTGTGGGCTAGAGGGGACCTTCTATTACCTGTTATGGGACTGCCCTGTGATACAACTATACTGGCTCAAAATTGGGAGGATTATGGCCGCAGTGGTGGGGCGGAGGTCCCTGTGAAGGCAAAGTGGTTCTTGTTGTTGATCCCTGGAGAGGAGGCTTGGCCCAAACACAAGAGACTGTGGCTGATGCTAGCCGCAGTGGTAGCAAAAAGTAACATTGGAAAGAGTTGGGGAGCTTCCACCCCACCGAGGGTGGCGGATTGGAAAACTGTTTTGGACTGGTGTTGGCAATCCGAACGCACGATATACCTGAGCAGGGGGTGCCCACGGAAATGGGAAGAGATTTGGGGCAACTGGCAGGTTTAACGAGGTTTGTATGGAGGGATAAGAAGTAATAAGTAGAAACTGGTAGTACCCTGTGTTTATGACTCGATCAGAGATTGTTATAATGATTACTAAATGTAGAACGTATGGATTGGAAATCTGTAGTGAAATGTGTTCTTGATTTATTGTTTTCTGAGCACACTGAAATAAAAAGAATTATATAAAAAACTATTTCAGCAGTGTCAACACCTACAGATATTATTTCTCTAACCCCCAAAAAAGGGATCCAATGCATAGTGATGCACATGTAATCAGTGATTTGGCAACTGGTCTGCATGTCTGTAGTCAGGTGGATAGTGTGAACAGCACTCTGCTGCAAAGCTTTCCAACCAATTGCAGCACATTGTGATGTAGTGCTGGAACTGCAAATCTGCCAAAATAGGTCCGGCTGAGAATCTTCTATTTCGGGCAGATGGCTGCCACAAATTCTAGAAAACCCACTCCTTCCTCAAAAGAAAAAGGGAGGAGGTCTAGTGCCAATAGCCATCTTCGCATTGTACAAACGTGCCATTGGGTGGTTGCGTTCGTACTGCCCCTCCTGCCTAAACATGCCAGGAATAGTAGCTGGGATTTTTTTCTTTTCTGGTGCCATCTGATGCAGATGACTTCTTGAGAGGAGAAGGTGGTAGGCTCAATGTGCTTCTCAGCGGGGCAGTCACTGTATGCTCGTGCCTTGATGTCTCGACCTGACTGTTGTACCATTACAATGTTGCTGATGTTGGCAATACTACTGCACTGCTGGGGACAGGGCATATTTGCTCAACAAAAATGTCACCCTCTTCTTCACCTTCACCTTCCACCGTGATCGGATCAGATTCCCTGCTCTCACCCCCTTCACCAACACCACTTGCAGTTTTTTGGCCGCTCAAGTGCTCCTCCCAGCAGATTGTTTGTGTGGTGTTTTCTCTAATAGATTGTTTGGGCTCCGCAGATGGAGTATTTGGAGATGTTCAGCTCCTTTTTGCTGACTGTGAAGAAGTCCCAATTTGGGGATGTCCACTTTCTGACGCGGGTGCCACTGCCAATGTCAGAAGAAGTGGTGGTTGGTGGGCGTTTTGATGTTTGCCTCTCTGCAGTTTCTACTTCAACTGAGGTATGTGGATGTAGGTCGCTGCCGGGGACTTGCAAATATGGAAGTTGGTGATGGTGGTATCTGTGCCACATCCCTCAGAGCAAGTTGAGCTAGGATAACTTTGGTCTCCACTGGGGCTGGGCTAAATCCATGATGCCTTTCTGACGTGGGTGCCACTGCCAATATCAGAAGAAGTGGTGGTGGTGGGCGTTTTGATGTTTGCCTCTGCAGTTTCTACTTCAATGGAGGTACGTTGATGTAGGTCGCTGCCGGGGACTTGCAAATATGGAAGCTGGCTGTGGTGGTATCTGTGCCACATCCTTCAGAGCAAGTTGAGCTAGGATAACTTCAGTCTCCACTGGGGCTGGGCTAAATCCATGATGACTAGCTAGTCGTCATCCTCCTCTTCATCCATAGCTTGTTGTGCACTGGCCTTCTGTCTGGCTGTACTGTGAGTGTTGTCTCTTCTCCTGTGCACCTAAAAGCAAACAAGCAAGAAGAACATCAGTGAAATGTGGCATTGTTGCAGTTGATTTAGCAGTAAAAAGAAACAATATCATTTAGTGTGGTTACTTAAGGTATAAATAATTAACATTACAGTGAATCCATTTGTTAAATCACACCAACATAAACTTTCATGTACACTCAGTAAGGATAAGAAAGAGCAACAACAACATACAGATGTAACTGTTTTCTTTATGTGCATCAAGTTGGGATGTGGCACTCAGGGAGGTGCAGATGACAATGGAATAATTTTTAGAAAATAAATGCTGTTGTGTGTCTGTGCACCTGTAGCTGACATGGGGTTGATGCCGGATGTTAGGAAAATGGGAAAAAGAAAATTAGAAAATAAATAAATAAATAAAACAAAAGTTTAAAAATATGTAAAAAGTTTTTTTAAAATTGAAAAATAAATAACAAATTAATTAAAAGGAAAATGAAATAATTGAACAAAGAGGTACACTTTTTTAATTTAAAAAAGTAAACATTTTTAAAAAAAATTAAACAATTATTACAGAAATTAACAACAAATGTACAAAAACATTGAAAAAAATTAACATTAAATAAAAACGTTTGTGAAAAAATGAAATTATCAAAAAAATGAAAATTAAAAAATATAATTGCTGATGTACTAGGGAAAGCAGACTACCATGAGAATTGAAATCTACTGGGATTTGGGAGTGGTGCAGAAGAAAATTGCAAAAAAGAGTATATAATAATATATCAAACACTGTTCATACAGTACATTTAGTATGAGCATTGAGCTACAAGGCCTCAAGCATAAGACACAAAATGGTCACCAGCCACATGGTCAAACAGCAAGCAGGCAGCATGGCCACAACTAAGAAGACATACAGGCCTATCACAAAAGCACACTGGCTGCCTCCACAAAATGGCCGCCAGCCACCTGGTCAAACAACAAGCAGGAGGCTTGGAAAACAAAGAGCACATGCAGGCCTATGGGCACTGACTATACAAAATGCCCCTGGCCACATGGCATGGGGAACAAAGACAAACGGTGGCCTATGGCAAACATACTCACACACTAGCCAAACACAGGAGACATGGTAACACAGTAGAAAACAGCACTAATTCAGCAGTACCAAAAAGGTACATTAAGTGGGCTAAAAAACACACACATCCTCCAATGGCATCAAATATATTACTATACCTACACACTGCAGAAAAAAAAGCATAAAATACCCCCCCAAAAAATATTTTGTTATTTAATCCAATGCCATCCATGGCCTAAATGATGTTTCAATTCAACAGACACCAAAGAAACAGTTGTTTCAGGCACCTATGACTAGTACTGGGTCTACTGGCTGGACGGCCTATTGGCAGACTAGGTCACATAGTAAATTAAATGTATTAGAAAAAACATGGAGAACATGTATTAACTGTGCAACATTTTTCATGAACAAAAAAAGAGAAAAATTACATGCAAAAAAATAACTAGGCCCCTACTGAAACTGCAGCCAACCAACACAATAAATTTTAGAAATCAAATAAAAATACAAATAAATCCTGGTGCATGCCCCCAATCAAACAAACAACATCCTTATACACCAGTTTTTTACTTACTTGTAAAATCTCAAATACAAAGTCCTTAAATACAATGGTATATATGCAGCAGACAGGGACAGTGATCCTTCCAGCTCCAAATCCAAATGAAAAGTGACTAGGAAATGGGCAAAACATTGGGAGGAGCCTGCTGGACAGGAACAGGAAGTTGGAGACTCTGGGGCACTTCATTCCTGTTGGAAAAAAAAGTTACAAAAATAAATGACTCCTCGCACAAAAAAACCAACACGAACGGTCCATTTGAGAAGGTTTCTAATTCCAAATTGTAATTTCGAGGCGATTTAGCTGCTTCTTGAGGAGAGAATTACCCAGGTTGCAGTCACGGTCGATTGCGCTCGTGTACATCACCAAAGAAGCGCCGGAAGTTGCTGGTGCAGCCTAAAGCTGGGCTAACGGCAGCAAAATCTCACGGGTGCTTAGAAAATCTCATTGGTGCTCTCGAGCACCTGGCAAGTCTCTTAGCGCTCCCTCGCGAGCGCAAAACGACATTTTGAGCGCACCAATGGAAAAAAACTCTGCTCCGTTGTGGAGTTTATTGGTAACTCCGTGTTCTCCACGGATCACAGAGTTGCTGAATTCTGCAAACTCCACGAGTGGTGCAAAGTTTTACACCCAGGCCTAAATATTACAGATTGGACCTAGGCATGCTGATTGCTTCTTGATTCTATGTACTGAAGTTTTTATATGGAATGTTGTACATTGCCGAGGGAGGCTGGTGCCTTGTGTTGCTGTTCATTCTATAGGTTGCGATTGTATAAAAAGCCCACTAAAATTGATTATCAAAGAATTCCTATTTCACACCCCTAATATAAAACGTGGGTTCTCAAATGGATTTTTCAATTTTGTGAAAGTTCTCTATGTTTAACATGATCACAATTTGATAATGTGTCTTTCCCATCAAAATGTGGTTGTACCACTACCAATGTGATTTTTTCTATTCTTACACAAAGTGACGACTATCCCCATTTGTAAATCCAGCTGTATATTCCCATTACAGAATTTGTGCTCCCAAGAACAGCAAATGTGTTAACTTTGTTAAACAAGTTTTGTGTCTGTATATACTGATATTTATAGAGAGCCTATGATCCAGCGTGGCTAATATAAATTCTTCTCCTTCGGACATGACATCCAGGTGAAATCATTCACATCTACTAAACCATATGACGGTGGGGCCCATAACACCGCATATCATACACTCACTCAGTCGTTCCCCGGATCACACCCACATTCGCTAAGGAGAAGAACGAATTGCTGGAAGAACGGAATACCTTATTAGATTTGACAGATTATTACCTAAAACATTCTATATATTCAGTTTAATCCTGTCGGCTCTAAAATATCAAGATACTCCGCTCTTTGGTCGATGGACCAACCAGTAGAATAAGTTGATGGTGATTGAGACCAGCTCAATCATTTAAAACCTTCAGCAAATATCAAGTTTTATATACGAACTAAAGAACCACAGACTCAATTTTAATTAGAAGTAAAATTTTATCTAAATTCAAAATTCTGCATGAGTGAGATTCTTAGTTTATTAATCACCTTCATACGTTCTTTTACATTTATATATATAATTCTGTAAAGAAAAACGAAATTATGCTTTACCTATTTAGATGCAGATAGGAATGGTTCACCAAAGAAAATGAACCGTAAATCACAGCATGGACTCCCAAACTGACTGACTGTCCCTCTAGAAGGCCTCCTCGACGGGACCTCCCATACAGATTTCCCGCAACGGTCTCGTTCCTTCCCCCGTCAGGTTCGAAGTCAATGGTAGCATCAGCATTGGCATTTGCAATAATAGCAATATCGACTAATACCCAGCAGCAGCGGCAGCAGCCCCTCCCATAAAAGAAGATATTCTTATACCCTACTTCTGGCTTATTACACAAAAAGTTGCAATGTTTGGGGGCAGGAATCTCGCTAATTGGTCCATTTGAGGGGTGGCGAAGATTGTCTCATCGCCTTCCTTGTTCAAACTGGTTTCGGGGATGGTTAAAAGTTCACGGTTTCCCATGCTTATTGGGTAAAAGCAGTCCAAATTGTCTATTCACTTTTGTTGCAGTTTTGATGGCCATATTTTGGACAGTTCTTTGTCTCCCAATACATCCTTCTTTCCTTTCCCACGGATACGTGCGGAGTCTTTCTTGGCACTCTTCTCACAAAAGTTGCTTCGTCCTTGACTTTTCTCACTCCATACACAAGCCGTACCAACGTGGTGCAGCTTCATTATTTCTTTCGCTTAGAGGCCATCTTTGGTTTCAGATATGACCTCATCTATGCCGGCAGCCATTTTCGCAGCCTGGCCTATCAGGCCCAAATGAACTATCATAAAAACAAACACAATCGTAATTAAAATAAGGAAAATAAGCCTTTCTGTTTACCACCCGTCATTCTAAGAACCTGTGTTAGGTGTTACCTAGCAAAACCGACATTTAAAGTAACCCTGGGCAAAGCACTACGCTACGCTCGCGTAGTTTGCGAAGTTTGCGCTACTTCGCACAACGCGAATTGCACGTAGCACAGTGCAAACACGCGTAGCGTAGCGTATTGCAGCGGTCATTTTTTGCTTGCTCGCGGTACTCAACGTCAAGTTGGCAACCGCGAGCAAGCAAAATGACATCCCGGCAAGACTTTTTCCTCGTTCGCGATCAGCAACATCAAGTTGCCGATCGCGAGCGTGGAAAATAAACCTCCTGGCGAGATTCTCAACGCGGGAGGTCAGGTTTCTCATTGCGAGTGGTCGCGTATGCTCGCGACCGCTCGCGATGAGAAACTACCAGTCCGCGTTGAGAAGCTGCTGCTCGAGTAAAAATCTACTCGAGCGGCAGTAAAAGACAGCTCACACTGTGCAAGATGCCGTTTTCAATGATTGCACAGTGTGGACAAGCATCCGGCACTGTGCAATCATTGCGAACAGTGCACTACGCAGTTCGCGTAGTGCTACGCGTAGCTCGCGTAGTGCGAACTGCACTTTGCGTAGCTTCGCGTAGCGCTACTTCGCGAACTTCGCCCAGGCTTAATTTAAAGCCAATTTACTTACCATCCGTGTTCTTTGCCACAATACAATTTACACTACACAGCACAAATCAAGCGATTTTACTCTGATTAGTACGCAAATCACATTCTTAATATTAGAATACTTTACAATGGTAAGTAAATTAGAGTTTTGCACAAATAGGGCAATTACCACCTGTGTAAATGTTTATTAAGATGCGTTTTGTTGGTTAATTCATCAAACAATTACTATCATTAGTTTATTATTCTTATCAAGGGGGTTCCAAAATTTATTTCGTTTACCTTGCTCCATCAACTCCCCCTTTGGTGATTTTTAATATCACCACAAAACCCTTGTTATACAATTTTTTAGATAAATGTTTCTTGTCCATTTGTCTTTTTGTTAGTTCACACAACTGTGTCCTCCTCATCTCATCTTTTTGATCTTTTATATATGTTCTCTTTTAGTTCTTCTAATTCTATTTCTCTCATTTCTCGTTCTCTTTCTTTCTTTTTCTCATTTTCTCTTTTTATTCTATTTTGTGTTTTCCTCCTCTTAATGCACACATATGCTAATTTTGCTGACAACATTCCATTATTACCACTGTTACTGATATTAGTATTTTCCCAATAAGGGAACTACCTATTTCTGTAAACCATTTCTGTATTGAGGAAAAACTCTTACCAAGTTTCTCCCAGGCACCTTCAACCTCCAGTGGAACAATTTCTTTGTGCAAATCAGTAATATTCTTTATATACTTCTGTATATTTTCACTTTTATCTGGAATGTAAGTGCAACAATGTTGGACTTTCAACATTCCACAGACTCCACCCTCTTTTGCCAAAAGAATGTCAAGGGCAAGTCGATTTTGCATAACCATAGCTCTCATGGCAACCATTTCGGTATTTACCATCAAGAACCCTCCAGCAGTATTCATTGATAAACGATCTACTACTGTGGACAATTTCCGAATCTTAAATGCATTCAAAGATATACCCACTGCTGGTATCAATGCTCCAAAAATGTCACCTACTATTTCTGAAAAACTTTCCCTCCTTCTACGTGTTAATGTTTTACCTATCTCATGTATTCCTTTTTCTCCTCTCTCACATGAAAAATCTTTGGAAAGACCAGACCTAAATAACATGACCCATACCAGTGGTCCGGCAACCTATAATAAGCTCTGTTTCCACATATATAATAGATCCCTGGAAATATTGGATCTTTTCCTCCTTTGAATCCCCATCCTCCTAAAATTTTATATGTATCTCGGCATTCACTGGAACCTACGAAATAATTATCATACATAGTCTTATTTCTACTAATACACAACTTTCCCTGTTGGGGCCAATCCAAAGTCATAGCTGCATTTGTCTCTCCTTTATCATGATTTTTCTCTTCAAATGCCCAAAGTGGTGTTTTTGTCTTTTCTTCTACTATCTTTCTTTGAAACTTAACTCTTCTGTTTTCTACCATCTCCAAGAAAACCTTTTCTTCTTTCTTTAATTCACAGGTAAGATTGTGTCTAATTACATACTCTAATGTTAAATCTTTATTTTCTGAGGAAAATTCACCAAACACTTTTGCTTCTTTCACCTTATTAAGTTCAGGAATTATAGGAACTTTCGCAAACACAGTGTTTATGTCAGTAGAGTAATATTCCAATCTACCTGTTTTATAAAATAAACTATCTAAAGTACTACATGTTATCCCATATGTCAAAGGAAGGTGATGATAGGTCACACCTTCTGTGACAGACGCATGGTAATTGCATACAGACATAACAATCCCTTGCATCCATTGTCTCTACATACTCATACAATAGTTTCGTGAAGACATTCTTAGAGAAATCAGTTATAGACTTGTCCTTATGTAAATCAGTACTATCTATTAATGCTACCGTGTTTTGTGTTTGAGCTTCTTTATCCTTTTTTGTGTTATTCCCCATTACAGATGTCTCTTCTACAACTAACCTCAATGGAATTGTTATTGCTAAAATAAGCCAAATAAACATTATCAATCCTGTACAACAGAAACACATTCTACACCATCTACGTAAGAAATCACATCTAGATTTTCTATTCTCAGTATCTCCCATTTTGTACTATTACCTAGCTATTTATATATTTATACAGAAAATGTGTCACCACACCTTAGAATGACTTCTCAGCCACTCTACCCTTTTCCTGTGTCACTTTTGGGTCTTTCTTCAGCTCCTTTCAGAACTCTTTCTTGTCTCGTTCAGGTTTTGTGTCTAGTCCGGTTTCTTTCTTTATCTTTTCAGGTTTGTTGCACTTCACTTTCACCCATCTGTTTACAGCTTTTGTCTGGGCTCTCGTGAGTGTTGTCCTCTTCTTTAATGTCAGTCAAAGCGATGTATAGCCACTCAGGTGACTTATATTTCAAATTTGGTCTTTTCACTCTTTGTGTTTTCTGTGATTGTTTTCCACTTTGTTTTCCTTGTCCTTTTTGACTTGTAATTTCATTTACTTGTTCCGCCTCATTTCTGTTCAAATTTATTATCTTATATCTCAGTCTTTTAACCTCTGTGGGGCCAATTGTCTCCTTTTCTTGGCCTTTTGATTCACTTTCCTTTTCCTCTCGTTCAGCTCTCCAAGTTCTTTTCCTTGGTCCTAGTCTTTGCTTTCTTTCTTCTTCACTTTCTTCTGATTCCGTTTCAGACCTTACTTCACTTCCTCTAACTTTGAACTTTATGATTTCTGTTTCGTTCTCTGAATCTGAACCTTCTTGTATCTCTTCTGTTGGGACGTATGATTCTACCCCTCCTCGATTGTCTTCCGAATTTATATTAATCTTTCTGTCTGAATCTAAATTTCCCTGTGTTTCTTTTAATTGTTGATCTGTCCCTATTACTCCTCGGGTTTCTTCCGCTTCCTCTATCTCTCTATCTGTATCTAAGTCTCCCCTAGTTAGTTCAACTATTTCTGGAGGAATTCTTCCATAACTTGTACTTGGTTGTTCGTTATCACTGTCTCTAGGTTCAGTTTCTTCGCTTATAATGTCTGTTCTTCTCTTTCTCTTTTGTCTTTTATCAAATTCAGGTTGGTCTGTTTCAGATGCTGAACTGGTATCTGTTATTTCCAGATGTCGACTTACAGGTCGATCTTCAAAATCTGGATCTTCAATTGGTTCAGGTTCTTCTTCAGTTGTAAAACTTGTACCTTGTTCTTCCAGATGTCGAATTTCAGGTTGAGCTTCAAGATCTGGAACTCTGCTTATCTCAGGTTCTGCTTCGGATGCTGAGCTGGTATCAGATATCTCCAGATGTCGACTTACAGGTCGAGCTTCAGGATCTGGAACTCTGATAGTGTGACTGGCATGCACCCAGTTTGTCACTCCTGCACATTTGACAGCAGTTGTTGTCACCAGGATCACTTGACGTGGCTTATCCCAGCGAGGAACCAAACAGTTTCTTCTTCTGTGGACTTTTATGCGGACCCAGTCTCCTGGATTCAAATCATGAGCTGGTTTTCTTTCAAGAGTGGTTGCATCCGGTCCAACCTGATGAAACACAGAATGTACCACATCAGCCAATCCTTTGCAATAGTCCAATACGAGATCATCAGTTATAGTCAGCAGTTTGTTGACAGGTACATGTGCTTGTCTCATTGCTCATCCCATGATTATTTCATGAGGACTTAGACCTGTTTTTCTGTCAGGTATGCTTCTGATAGTCATTAGCACCAATGGTAGGGCATCAGGCCATTTGAGTCCTGTGGCTTGACACATTTTCCCTAACCTATTCTTTATTGTTCCATTCACTTGTTCTACCACTCCAGAAGCCTCTGGTCTGTAAGCGCAGTGCAATTTCTGTTGTATGTCAAGAGCTTCACATATCAATTGGATCAGTTCATTTTGGAAATGTGTTCCTCTATCTATTTCAATCGTTACTGGAAAACCATATCTTGGAATGAATTCTCTCAGCAGGAGCTTAGCTACAGTAACTCCATCATTCCTTCTTGTCGGATAGGCTTCCACCTAACGAGAAAACAAACAAACGACCACAAGAACATACTTCAATCTATTGCTTGGGGGCATTTCAATAAAATCTAGTTGCATTCTAGTAAAAGGACCTCCTTCCCGTCCTATTGTTCCTAGACTCACTACTGTTTTTCTTCCTGGATTTATCTGTTGGCATGTAAGACATCTTTGACAGAGACTCTCAGCTGTAGCTCTGAATTTTGGGTTGTACCAAGTTTGTCTGAAAAGTCTAATCATGGCATCCCTACCAATATGAGCTTGTCCATGGTACATCCGTGCCATGTTAGAAATCATGCTATCAGGCATAACTGGTCTTTCATCCCTATAGACCCAAACATCATCTTCCTCTCTTTGTCTGCAACCTGCTTTTATCCAACCATCTTTCTCCTCTTCATTTGCTTCTTCCTGTAATTGTCTTACCTCATCCCATGTTTCGACAATGTTAGTAAATAATAATGGACATGAAACATTTTCTTTTTCTCTCCTCCTGTTTAACGAAACCATATTTCTGGCACAGTATTGGGCTATTTCGTCCGCATACTTGTTTCCCACAGCAATATAGTCTGCCCCATTTTTGTGTGCAGCACACTTCACCACTGCAATCTGTTTAGGCAGCTGTATCGCCTCAAGCAATTTCTTCACAAACTCACCGTTCCTAATTGGAGTTCCTGCAGACGTCAAGAAACCTCTCTGAGACCAGATCTGTCCAAAATCGTGGACCACTCCGAAGCCATACTGGCTATCAGTGATCACCGTAATTCGGACATTCTTTCCCAGTTTGCACGCCTGAATCAGAGCAATCAACTCAGCTACTTGGGCTGAACGTATCCCTCTCAAACAGGATGCTTCCATTATGGCAGCTACTGTACATAGAGCATACGCAACACTTAAAACTCCTTCACTCGTCCTCAAACACGATCCATCCACAAACATCACATAATCTGATTCTTTCAAAGGCTCATCCTTAATATCTGGTCGAGGTTTTGTGCAGAATTCAAGCACGTCCAGACATTTGTGATCCACTTCATCCTTAACTTCTACATTTTCTTCGTCTGGCAGCAAAGTTGAAGTATTAACACTTGTGCATCTATCAATGGTTACATTGTCTGCACTCAAAATCACCTTTTCATACCTAGTCAGCCGACTATGAGTCATGAATTGGGTTTTGGTTCTGGTCAGAAGAATTTCAACAGAATGTGGAACATATACTCTTAACGGATATCCCATCACAATGCCCTCACTCTGTTCCAGACTCACACAAGTAGCAGCTACTGCTTTCAGACAACCAGGCAACGCCTTTGCTACCGGGTTTAAAACAGCTGAAAAATAAGCAATGGGTCTTTTCATTTTTTCATGCCTTTGCACTAACACTGAAAGTGCACATCCATCTCTCTCACTACAATACAGCTCAAATTCTTTTTCATAATCAGGCATTCCTAATGCCGGTGCTTCACACAACTTCGTTTTTAGTTCTTTGAAAGCTTTCATTTCTTCCTCATTCAACTCAAACGGATCTTTAACATCTCTTTTTGTCAATCGCTGTAAAGGTTTTGCAATCAATGAATATCCACTTATCCACTGTCGGCAATATCCAACCATTCCAAGGAACATTCTCACCTCTCTCTGTGTCATTGGAGCTCTCATTCCTCGGATAATTTTTATTCTTTCTGTTGTTACCTTTCGCATCCCTTTTTCAATCTTATGACCTAGGTATTGTACTTCCTGTTGACAAAATTGCAGTTTTGACAGAGACATTTTGTGCCCTCCTTCTGCCAAGTGATTCAATAAAGCAATTGTGTCGATAACACATGCTTCTTTGGTCTTTGATGCCACTAACAGGTCATCAATATATTGGACCATTACAGATTTTTCAGGCATTCTTAAATCTTCCAATGATTTCTTTAGAATCTGATTAAAGATTGAGGGGCTTTCCGTATACCCTTGAGGAATTCGGCACCATGCCAAAATACGCTCTCCGAACCGGAACGCAAATAATGGCTGGCTATCTGGATGTAATGGAATAGAGAAAAATGCATGGCACAAATCAATAACTGTGTACCATTCTGCATCATGTGGAATCTGATACAGTATCACAGCGGGGTTTGGCACAATTGGACAACAAGGGATAACGATTTTATTTATTTTCCTCAAGTCTTGCACTATCCTATATGTTCCATTCGGCTTTTTCAAACCCATTATAGGTGAATTACATGGGCTACTCATTATTTCTTTTAAAATTCCTTGTTCAATCATTTTGTTAACTACGGGTGTTATTCCTTCAATAATTTCTGGCGTTAATTTGTATTGTGGAGTATTTGGGAAATTTGTTCCTTCTCTTACAGTGATTTTTACAGGGTCTACTCCTCTCATTAACCCAATGTCTTCACCTGTGAAATCCCATACATCAGATCTGACTGTCTCTTTTAATTCACTTGGGATTTTCTCCACGTCAAACACAGGAAACATATCATTTACTCCTGGAACATCTTCATCTGGTGTCTGAAATGCAATACCATCCGGGGTACAATAGATGGTGCAGTTCATTTTACAAAGCAGATCGCGTCCTAGCAAGTTTACAGGACTGCAATCACACATCACAAATCGATGCATTTCACTAAATGGTCCAACTTTCACCTCTACTGGTTTGGTAAGAGGCGCTTTAATCTGCTGGTTTGAAACACCCACAACTTGAATATATTCTCCTGAGAGAGGAAGGTTTGGAATTTCTACTGATCTAACAGTAGAACGGGTAGCTCCAGTGTCCACAAGGAATGTAACATTTATACCATTCACTTCTCAATCCACAAATTGACCTGACGGATCTACCTCTAGAGTTGCGCCAAGCACGCACTCTTCCTCCTCTCTTAGGCACCGTCATAAACTTTCATCCGATTCATTTCCATCCTGCCGTAACCAATACTGCGATATTGCAGCTGCGCGCGGCAATTGTGTTACCTGCTCTCCTCCGTAGAATCCTGTTTCTGCACTGTATCTCCGGGGGTTTACACTCTTGGGAAGAGGTGGTTGTGGCACCTGACTCTGTTGAGTAACTACCTGCGGTTGCTGCAGCTGTTGGTAACTCACCTCATTCTGCACCTGTGGATTCAAGATTGATTTTCCATATTAGCTTTTGGAGGAAATTTACACTCGTTTCTCCAATGCCCTAATTTTCCGCAATTGTGACAGGGCCATTTCTTTTTGGCCTCTTCTATACTCATTTGACCTTTACCTTTTACCTATATTTGGTTTGGATTTAGTCTGTCCTGCCTCACCAGTCTGATTATTCATTTGAGCTTCTTGTTTTTCTGCAACCTTTACTTGTGCCCACATCGCCTTTTCTTTTAATTTACGTTGTCTACACTCAATGTCATCACTACAGTATTTAGCATACCTTAATACTTCATCTACAGTGCTATTTTGCCAGCACAACATGTGCTGCGTAATCATTTCACTTATCTCTGGTTTCAATCCATAGACAAATCTATATACAAAATTACTCATGTCCTTTTCACTCAAAGTCTCATAACCACTATACTGTTTGAAAACCAAAAGTAGCCTTTCATAGTAAGCATGTACGGATTCTTTACTCTCCTGTGTTGTTCTATCAATCTTCACCCAATCTGTTTCTTTTGGTGGGATTTTATTTTTCAAAAACGTGATAACCTGGTCTTACTTTCTCATCACTTCTGGACCTGGCGCTCCAGTTTTTGCATCTCTAGGATATTCTTCTGTTGGCCAATCAATCATAATCTTACATTCTGTCCATAAATCTGCTGGTACTACAATGTCAAACAATCCATCTAGATCTACCCACAACACCTTCGAAACTTTTACAAATCTTTCCACTTGTCTATACCATTCAACAGGTTTCTCTCTCAATTTTGGAAAATCATTCGTAAATGACAATATATCTTGTCTAGACCATGGGACATGCACATAGCTTCCTCCTGGAGTTTCTCTCATTGGACTTTCCATCACTATTGGTTCCTTTTCTTTCACCGTAAAAGCCAAAGATGCTTTATCTGTCATTCCCTCTTTTCTCTTCATCCACCTGCTCCTCCATCTGTCCACATCTCCCCATTTTCTCAATAACACGATCAGTTCTTTTATCTGTGTTAATCATCCTGATGTGTTCAGATTTTCTATATCCTTTTCACAAAAATCTACTCTATACGGTTTCTGCAAACTTCTGATTTTTCCAAATTCTACTCCTAGTTCACTCGCTATCTCTTCTAACTTTTCATGCAAATTTCTAGCTCTCCAAGTAATGCTTTTACACAAAAACATAATCTCTTCGTCCTGATATGATTTCAATTTTTCTGTACCAATAGTCCCTAAAATCAACTCCATGTCTATCTTTAATCTGATTACATCCAACGGTTGTGGTTCTGCATCTTTCTTCTGCAAATTCCTCATCCATTCATTTAATTCTTCTGGAGTCGGACCTACAGGGGTACTATTTATTTCTATCCAATTTGTGCTTCTCTCTGGGGTCTCAGTTGCTGACTCAGTTCCCATAGGAATCCTTCTTATCTCACTCTCATTTACTGTCAAGTTAGTAGGTGGACTCGATCTATATGAGTTAACCAAATCTCTTGTCTCTCTTGTTTCTGTAATTATCCCTTCTCTCATTCTTTGCATATTCGAGTTCATTGGGATGGTCAAGGAATGCTCATCTATTCTTTGGTTTTCAAATACAGGTATTACTGGCCGTATTGTCACTGGCACAATCACGGCTTCCATGTTCATAGTTAATTCCCTTATTTTCTCAGTCAATTCTCTTGTTGTTCTTGCTAATTCAGCTGTATTACCACTGTCAGTCTTTTCATTCTGTGGAATCTCTGATTTTTCATTTAACCTATTTCTTTCATAACTTTATTCAGGGCTTTGATTCCTCCCAGTTTCCATTGGCGGTGCATTTGGCGTCACCACCGCAGAATTCTGTTGATATGGAGGTGGTTTCCTGTTTAAAATATCTTCCAGCAATTCATCTTCTGTCTCACTACCTCCATACCCATACTTTTCTGTTGCTACATGCTTCTTTTTCTCTGTACACTTTCTCCCTGTAACTTCCTCAACTGTTAGAGCTGGAAACAAACCATCCGTCATATTAGCATATCTCCATCGTCTCATCCTATCTTCATGATTCACTCCCCAAACTCTTCCGTGAACTAAACTATAATTCTTTGCACCTCTGTGTCTTTCTCTTTCATACATCTCATCTTCCCATTCACCTAACGCTTCAAACTGCGTCGGCCTAGGTCTTGGCTCAAGTTTCATCATTTTCTCTCTCAAATTCGAAGTACAGCTGTGCTAAATGAACCGTTTTCTGGAAATGCCAATACTCCATCGTTCTGAGTATATTTTGTCCAATTCTCCAACCAAATGCAAGTATGATAACCATATTTTAACATCATGTGAGAAGCTGGTGTTTTCGGCGGAGGAATTACTTGTCCTTTTTGTCCTTCTTGAAAAAGTTCTTAATCTTCGCCATCCATGACGGTTTCTCTCTACAGTACTCATAATAAGCCATATTTCACGATTCTTTCTTTTCGACAACCTCACAACTCTGTTCTGTTTACTGTGTGCTATTCGGACCTATCCCAGCGCGTCTCACACCATCGCACCAATCCGAGAGCTTCTACGTCACTCTCAACTGGCCAATACCAGCGCGTCTTCACACTAATGCACCAATCCGAGAGCTTCTACGTTTTCCACCACTGGCCAATACCAGCGCAGTCTTAGTCAACGTCAGTTCTACTCCTGACCCTTCCTTTACAAAAATTATCGGCAGCTTTTTCTGGACTGTATTTTATTAGTTACAACATAAAACACATTTCCATTGTCTGTTTTTGCTAAACAAAAGAGATAGCTTACTCTATCTTGCAAGAATACTGTTTCGTTCGATAAGTGTAGCACTTCCCTCTACCTTACCCTTCTTTCAAGCAATGGGTAAACCCGTTTCTCTGGTGATAAAACACATGTGGAGACTACGCTGCTCCTGAGAATTAAGGCCAGAGTTTCATAAGAAAACCGATTGCTATTTCACTCACACACGTTTTATACATGAAATGTCCCTATCATAACACAATGCTGTGTTATCATCAAATTGAAAAATCAGACAATGCACAATTCCATGTGACTTCTCTTGCCACACGTGTCCACTTCCTACTTCCCGGAAGCTTCAAAATTTCGACTTACACGTAACATAATACAATTCGACATAAAGTGTCAGACATAAATGATCAATAATCAATAATCACCAAACTAATCTATAGCAACCATAACTCTGCTACCAAGAAATCTGATCCAGCATGGCTAATATAAATTCTTCTTCTTCGGACATGACATCCAGGTGAAATCATTCACATCTACTAAACCATATGACGGTGGGGCCCATAACACCGCATATCATACACTCACTCAGTCGTTCCCCGGATCACACCCACATTCGCTAAGGAGAAGAACGAATTGCTGGAAGAACGGAATACCTTATTAGATTTGACAGATTATTACCTAAAACATTCTATATATTCAGTTTAATCCTGTCGGCTCTAAAACATCAAGATACTACGCTCTTTGGTCGATGGACCAACTAGTAGAATAAGTTGATGGTGATTGAGACCAGCTCAATCATTTAAAACCTTCAGCAAATATCAAGTTTTATATATGAACTAAAGAACCACAGACTCAATTTTAATTAGAAGTAAAATTTTATCTAAATTCAAAATTCTGCATGAGTGAGATTCTTAGTTTATTAATCACCTTAATACGTTCTTTTACATTTATATATATAATTCTGTAAAGAAAAACGAAATTATGCATTACCTATTTAGATGCAGATAGGAATGGTTCACCAAAGAAAATGAACCGTAAATCACAGCATGGACTCCCAAACTGACTGACTGTCCCTCTAGAAGGCCTCCTCGACGGGATCTCCCATACAGATTTCCCGCAACGGTCTCGTTCCTTCCCCCGTCAGGTTCGAAGTCAATGGTAGCATCAGCATTGGCATTTTCAATAATAGCAATATCGACTAATATCCAGCAGCAGCGGCAGCAGCCCCTCCCATAAAAGCAGTCCTTCTTATACCCTACTTCTGGCTTACTACACAAAAAGTTGCAATGTTTGGGGGCAGGAATCACGCTAATTGGTCCATTTGAGGGGTGGCGAAGATTGTCTCATCGCCTTCCTTGTTCAAACTGGTTTTGGGGATGGTTAAAAGTTTACGGTTTCCCATGCTTATTGGGTAAAAGCAGTCCAAATTGTCTATTCACTTTTGTTGCAGTTTTGATGGTCATATTTTGGACAGCTCTTTGTCTCCCAATACATCCTTCTTTCCTTTCCCACGGATACGTGCGGAGTCTTTCTTGGCACTCTTCTCACAAAAGTTGCTTCGTCCTTGACTTTTCTCACTCCATACACAAGCCGTACCCACGTGGTGCAGCTTCAATATTTCTTTCGCTTAGAGGCCATCTTTGGTTTCAGATATGACCTCATCTATGCCGGCAGCCATTTTCGCAGCCTGGCCTAACAGGCCCAAACGAACTATCATAAAAACAAACACAATCGTAATTAAAATAAGGAAAATAAGCCTTTCTGTTTACCACCCGTCATTCTAAGAACCCGTGTTAGGTGTTACCTAGCAAAAGCGACATTTAAAGCCAATTTACTTACCATCCATGTTCTTTGCCACAATACAATTTACACTACACAGCACAAATCATGCGATTTTACTCTGATTAGTACGCAAATCACATTCTTAATATTAGAATACTTTACAATGGTAAGTAAATTAGATTTTTGCACAAATAGGGCAATTACCACCTATGTAAATGTTTATTACGATGCGTTTTGTTGGTTAATTCATCAAACAATTAATATCATTCGTTTATTATTCTTATCAAGGGGGTTCCAAAATTTATTTCGTTTACCTTGCTCCATCACCTACGTGACACTAAAAGAACCCTAATAGCAGGTGGAAGAAATACTCTGAGAGAAGGAAGAGCTTTGGGAGGAGAGGCCCATTATATTCTCAAATTTCTCTGCCAGAAAATAACAGACACACCAGCCTTTAAATCTATTTTTCCAATGTAATAAACTAAAAGGATGAGAAAGAATAAGCGTAGGGGTTGCAATCAGAAATATAGTTTTATCTTCTTTATGAAGAATAGTTCATAAGGTAGTGGCTAGAAAAGAGAATGAAAACTCAGATATTTTTATTGCTAAGGAAGTGTGGACCTTCCTGGATGAAGCCAGTTTAAATCAGTTAATGCTGCATTTGAAGTGGCGTTACTATAGCAATGGGATAATTCCAGTCTAGCTACTGTGGGGGCTGGAATACCACTATTATCTCATTACATTACATCATTTCAAGTGTCTGGATAAAGTGCACATTTACACTTGGGAGAATCTTGGTGCTGAATAACTGATGTTTATTGTTAGCTAAACCAATGACACTCATTTAATCAACCTTGGAAGGGTGAAAAGCTTAGTGGAAGCAGTGAATTCAAACATGTGAGTGGAAGATCAAGCACAAGCTCAAGTGGGTACATTTGTTTACTAAGCCACCAGGCTATTACTATCTGCTTGGATCTTCAACATAACAATGGTCAATTCATTCAATGCTGCAGTCTCATGCCCTTGTGCTTCTAGGTCGTTTTCGAGCGTGTTGTCATCCCTAGTATTGTGTCTTTCTTTTCTCTTTTTTCTTGCCACCTCTTTTGCCCCCTCCTTGTCTTTGGTCTCTTTTTATGGCTTTGTTGCCTAAACGTAGTCGTTCCATCTCCACTAAAAAAGGCGATGGTCCCTGGGAGATGGCAGAATTGGAACCCCCCCTCCCGTGAAGTGGTACTATCAATTGAAGTGAGGGAGCTGCTGCTAATCAAGATGGAATCTACAGTATCTTCCCTAGTCCTTTTCCCTTCACCAGTAGGTTTCACGTTGTCATATTTCCTGGCAAATGTATAAATCCTTCCATCCCTATAATCATTGTCATCACGTTTGATTTTTTTCAGTTTTTTGTCCCTCAGATATATTTGGTGATTTTCAATAACTTTGTCATATATCTCATAGTTTTTCTTAACTACTTCATTTAAATCTGAGCATTCAATCTCCCTTTCCAATTTTTCAATGTCCTCTCTTAACCTGGTGATCCTTTTATGAGCATGCTTGATCAAGATCTGCATCATGATATTTGAATCGTTCTGCAAGTTGTGAAAGAAAACAAATGTTTCTGCAAGGCTGGCTCCCATATCCCGCCCGAGCGGACGCCCATTTCTGTCACTGCCACTGCTGCCTGTTGGGGACTACAGGTCCCGGTTTGCTTCGCTGCCTCCGCCGCCGACGCCGCCGCTGTCATCTGCCGCGCCAGGAGGCGCTTGATAAGCTGAGGAGGGCTCCCACAGTGCGGGACGCCCATTTCTGTCACTGCCACTGCTGCCTGTTGGGGACTACAGGTCCCGGTTTGCTTCGCGGCCTCCGCCGCTGACGCCGCCGCTGTCATCTGCTGCGCTAGGAGGCGCTTGATAAGCTGAAGAGGGCTCCCGCAGTGCGGGACGCCCATTTCTGTCACTGCCACTGCTGCCTGTTGGGGACTACAGGTCCCGGTTTGCTTCGCGGCCTCCGCCGCCGACGCTGACGCCGCCGCTGTCATCTGCCGCACCAGGAGGCGCTTGATAAGCTGAGGAGGGCTCCCGCAGTGCAGGACGCCCATTTCTGTCACTGCCACTGCTGCCTGTTGGGGACTACAGGTCCCGGTTTGCTTTGCGGCCTCCGCCGCCGCTGTCATCTGCCACGCCAGGAGGCGCTTGATAAGCTGAGGAGGGCTCCCGCAGTGCGGGACGCCCATTTCTGTCACTGCCACTGCTGCCTGTTGGGGACTACAGGTCCCGGTTTGCTTCGCGGCCTCCGCCGCTGACGCCGCCGCTGTCATCTCCCGCGCCAGGAGGTGCTTGATAAGATGAGGAGGGCTCCTGCAGCGCGGGACGCGCGCGGGCGAAGCCCTGGCCAAGGGCGGGCCCGTCTGCGCCCGTCAGCGGCCATAGGAGGCTGGGCTGGGCCACCCCTCTAAGCTCTTGGATTTGAGGTCTGTCCTATTTAACTTGTGATTTGTCTGGGTACCCTGTTTTCAGACTTTTTCCTGTGAATAAATCGGACAACTATGAGCAAGCGAAAAGCAAACAATGGCCCGGGGGCCGTAGGCACTTTGGACGCTTTCCTACAGAGGGCAGAATCAGTGCTTATAAATGAAATTAAACTCACGGAGCGGAGGTTGTCACTAGAGTCGATTCCCCCTCCCAGTAGACTCTCTATGACGCCTGTGCTTACCGAACCTCGTGTGCTGACTAACACTGATGTTCTTCTTTCCCTGTCTTGTTCTATTCAACACGCTATAGAAGATCTTCCAGTAGATATTGTGCCCTTGTCATCTTCTGAGTCAGAATTTAGCCCCGTTAGGCCCACAGTTACTACCAGAGGGCAAAATATTAAGGCTAGGATAGCCCCCACTACAATGCCCCCGCCCAAAAAAAGGAAGACTAGGAACACCCAGAAGCAGAGCAAACCTGGGCCGAGTCAAAATGGAAAGGCTGTAGAAATTCCAGACAGCCCTAGAGTGCGTAACAAGGGCCAAACGACTGTCATTAACTCTAATGAGCTAAATAACCCTCCTGACAGTTTGCAAGTCGGGAATTTTTGGGGCAGATTTGAAACTATAATGACAACTCTTTTGGAACCCATTCAGCAAAAAATTTCTGCTATTGAAGCTAGGTTAGCTAAGGTGGAGGAACACATTAGTCATATACATTTACCCGCATTATCACATAGCCCCAAACTAAGTTCCTCCGATTTAAATAATAGAGAGGCTGTCATAGCGGCTGGTCATTCCAGCAGTATTATAAATGAGCAGCCAATGGGCAGGAACATTACTAAATGTAAAGAATCATGTGTAGCCAATATTTTAGCTCGCACTAGGCAGCCCCTCCCTCAAAAAGAAACCCCTGCGGAACATCTCAGTAATCTTTCTGATGCAGTGAGTGGAGCACCTTCTCCTAGGTCGTCTGGTCCGCTCAAATATAGTGATAGTGGTACTGCCCTTTGGGACCACTTTGAGTCTCCCAACCACCCTCCATCGACCCTACATTTGCCTCTAGCTGTTACCCCCTACACAGTGGTTTTGGCAAATGTCCCTCCCTTATCCCACAATACTTTTGAACATTGGGCAGCGTTAAAGAACAAGTCACTCCATTATTTGGGTCTAAGAACCGACCTAGGCAATTCTCTATTCACTGAATTTAAAATGGCTCAAAGAAAAGGATGGGTTGGCCCCTCAGGGAAGACTCTACAAGGGGATTGCGTCGTGTTAACCTTCAGCTCACCTCTCTTGGTGCGCACAATCCTGGATAGGAGTAATCACGGGCCCATCAATCCTAGTGACATATACATTTTACCATTAGGTTATTTTTATAAACCTCCGAATCCCTTTGAACCCCGAGGTACCACTTCTTTGGGAGGCCATTCGAGGGGTTTCAGGGAGCCTAGATTCCTAATCCCAGTGTCTAATCGCTTTGATGCTTTGCGCTCACTGAAGGATATAGATTGACTGTATTCGAGAATTCGAGTACCTGTAAACTCTGTTGTGGAAGGACTCAGTATGGGGCAATCTCTTAGCCCTCCCAGTGAGGATTTAGCTGGCCTGTCTCCCAGCCGCCCCAAACTTTGTGTTAGGCCAGAGGCTCAAAAAAAGCCAGAGGGGAGAATTACACCATCTAATGATCCCCTGGATCCCCCAAATACTCCTTTACCCCCTAATAATATATCAGAGGTTGCAACCAGGACAGATTTAGCTACATACCCTGTGAGTAGTAAAACTGATCTTTGCAATGTTCTTTCTTGGAACATCGCTGGTATATCCTCTAAGTTAAATAATCCTCTATGGGGAGAACTGATTAGCCAGTTTGAGATCCTGTGCCTTCAGGAGACCTGGACTAAGGAGGCGATTCATCTGAACGGCTATAGGACTTATCATATGCCAGCAGTCAGCAGTTTGAGTGGTAGGGCTAAGGGCGGCCTTTGTATATTCATATCGAGCATTATAAATTCTAAAAAGATAACACTGTATGCACATGACAAGTACTATCAACTAGTTAAATTAGATTTAGATTCTACGCATTCGATCATAGTTATTAATTTATACAATAACATTTCCTCTGATAATGTGTGAGTTGTGATTCATAACATGTTAAAATCGCTAAAAAATGTAGACAGAAGTAAAGATTTAATGCTAATTTTGGCCGGAGATTTTAATTGTACTTTATGTGCGAATGCGGGGAATAAACTATGTGAAGCGTTAAATGATGAAGGGGCATGCGTATCCCATTTTCGACATTCTGTTTTGGGTGAACAATTTAACGAGCTTATCTTCACCCTTGATCTGGGATTTGCTAATGAAATTTGTCCAACCCCTGCTCCCATGCCTTGCACATTCAATGGTAGGGGCCTCTGCTCTAGTATTGATTATGTTCTAGTCTCCAACAGCCACGCACACACTCTCCATTCTTTTTTATGTGTCTGAAAATTCCCTTAGTGATAATTTCCCTCTGTGTCTAGTGTTCTCATTTCCGCCCAACATAATCTCAAGATCGAAAAAGAACAATCCCTTGCCAGGTAACCTAGCCATAAAGAGCACCAACGGGTATTCCTTGCGTTGGTCTATGGTGGATCAAGATGCGCCGGTCAAATCAATAGTGGGTAAAACTAAACCACTGATAGAGATATGCCTGAGTGATGTAGCCACCTCAGAAATTATATTAGCTTCATTTCAGGCTATCTCGAATGCCGTTAGAGAGTCTTTAACCATACGCAGAAATTCCAAGGGACCTAATAAAGGATGGTTTGATTCTAGGTGCACTCAAGCCTATTCCAATTTAAGAAAGGCTTTACATAGAACCCCAAGAAACAACATTGCGGTAAAGGCGGCTAGAGATGTATACAAACTAGCAATTAGGGATAGGAAAGTCACTATTAAGAAGGAGTTGTGGATCCATTACTTACTGCGTCAGTGCTTAATGATAGCGCAGATTTTTGGAAAGCTGTTAGGTCTCCTTTCTTGTCTAGAGAGGACAGTCCATCACTTGAAATAGCAATAACTGAGGAGCAATGGATTAAACATTTCACTCAGGTATATCAGGGTACGGGAAACCTTGTTTTGATGGACTGTTCCGCCCAGGATGTTTGCAATCAGAACCTCTCCCCCCAAGCTAATGCACTATTGTTTACTCTGGATGAAGTAGTGCGGGCCCTGTCTGTCAGCAAGGGTGGCAAGGCACCGGGTCCCGATGGGGTACCAATAGACTTATTTAAATCTGACACTGCTCTGTGGGGACCTCTCTTGACACAAGTTCTAAATGCTAGCTGCGAAGCCGATTTTCCACCCACTTGGGTAGAATCAACTATTGTCCCCATTTTTAAAAAGGGGGATAGACAGGATCCGTCATGCTATAGGCCCATCTCGCTACTCAATGCTATAACAAAAGTAGCAGGCAGAATAATTTTGGAACGCCTCCAGGCATGGGCGGAAGAGAACTCTGTTCTGTCGGACCTGCAATATGGCTTTCGAGCCGGTGTAGGAACCTTTGAGCAGGGTTTGAACCTGTCTCTTTTAGTTGGTAAATACACTAGGGCTAAGGTGGGGAATTTATTTTGAGCTTTTGTTGACCTCACAGCCGCTTTTGATTGCGTGATTCACAACAAACTTTGGTCAACTTTAAAAGTGATGGGGGTTGATCCACAGGTTATTTATTTTCTTAAACGTTTTTATAATGATGCCAACGCACGTGTGCGTTTCGGCCTGCTGGGTGAACGTTTGGCTCCCTTTCCAATCAAAAGCGGAGTCAGGCAAGGCTGTGTCCTTGCTCCATTTCTTTTTAACCTGTATATAAATGGTCTGGGAGAGGCCCTTTTAAATGATAATCACGATTTCCCCCAAGTGGCGGGACGACCTATCCCAGCCCTCCTTTACGCAGATGATGCGGTACTGATGTCCCGAACCAATATAGGACTGCAGAGGGTATTGGATAGCTTTTCCAGGTTTATGAATGAGCTAGGCCTAAGAATTAATTCTTCTAAGACTTTTATTATGCGCTGTGGTTCTGGCATTAAAAAACCTAAAGATATATTTGTATCAGGACAAAAGATCGGGGTCACTAAGAAATTTTCATACTTGGGCATTCTTTTTGCCCACAATGACTCCTGGTCACAGGCGGTGTCGGCAAAAAAATTGGCATTATTGCGTACTACATCTGCCCTTAGAGCCTTTGCAATTAAACTTGGTAAAAGACCACCTGAGGCGCTTATTAAAATCTATAAAGCTAAATGTGTCTCAGCGGCAATTTACGGGACGGGGTCTGGGGACCAGTTGACTTGCTTCCCATTCAAAGAATAGAAAATTCTTTCTTAAAATATATTTTATCTGTCCCGAACGGCACTTCCGCGAACATCTGTCACGCGGAGCTGGGCCTCTCCTTTGTTTCAGACCTAATAAAACTTGAGCCTGTGCTCTTATGGCACAGACTCTGGACAAAGGAAGAGACAAAATTAAACAGATATATCGTTCTGGACGTCCTGAAACTGGATGTGGCTCTGAAGATCCCATGGATAAACTATGTCCGAAGGTTTTTTCAAGATCTTGACTACCCACAGTATTTTACTAATCCCAGTATCATCAGGGAAATAACTAGGAAGGAATTAAAAGCAAAGGGTTTGTCCCTACTAGACACCGCTAGACTATCAACTGAAATCGTAAAACCTACAATTCTTCATAACCAGTTGATTTTAATTATTTTAATATTCAACCCTACCTCACCTTAGACCTGAGTGATTTTGACAGGTTCCTTTTAACTCGCTTCCGCGTGGGAATTTTTTATAGATTAGTTACTCTGCCCAAAACGAATGACTGGTCCCAAGCCCTACAGATGTGCCCTTGCGATAAAACCTCTAAGCAGACCTTGATTCATGTTATTCTTTTTTGTAAATTTTATTCCAATGCCAGAAGAATGTGCATAGTCCCAGTGCTAAAATGGCTTGGGCTTCGCCAATGCCGACCAGCCCTTCTGGCTTTACAACAACTAGACAATGTACATATTGTTTTTAGGATGGCAACTTTTTTGAAAAAAGTTTTGTGTTTAAGGAAACAATTGCCTCTTTTTTAAACATTGCTAACTTAAATCTCAGGAAGGTCTGTGAAGTGTAACAATGTTTTATTTTTTATAATGTATTTTAATCAATTTGTTTAAATGAATTTTATACGAATTTTTACATTTATGAAATGCTACTATTGTGCTTTTATGATTGTTTGCTCACAATCGAATAAAGCTTTCTTGACTTGACTTGACTTGGCCTAAACGTAGTCGTTCCATCTCCACCAATAAAGGCGATGGTCCCTGGGAGATGGCAGAATTGGAACCCCCCTCCCGTGAAGTGGTACTATCAATTGAAGTGAGGGAGCTGCTGCTAATCGAGATGGAATCTACAGTATCTTCCCTAGTCCTTTTCCCTTCACCAGTAGGTTTCACATTGTCATGTTTCCTGGCAAATGTATAAATCCTTCCATCCCTATAATCATTGTCATCACGTTTGATTTTTTTCAGTTTTTTGTCCCTCAGATATATTTGGTGATTTTCAATAACTTTGTCATATATCTCATAGTTTTTCTTAACTACTTCATTTAAATCTGAGCATTCAATCTCCCTTTCCAATTTTTCAATGTCCTCTCTTAACCTGGTGATCCTTTTATGAGCATGCTTGATCAAGATCTGCATCATGATATTTGATGCGTTCTGCAAGTTGTCCTCCCAATCCTTGAGAGATTCCTCATCGAGGTCCTCGAAAGTTGGAAATATTAATATTCTTAGGCCTCTAGGGATTTTTTTATTATCCAAGTATTTTTGTAGGGTTATGCCGTTTATTTGATCTTATCTTTATAGGATACTGCTTTAGAGACTGCATGTTTTTTGGAATTTGGTGAAGGGATTCTATTGACACTTGTGCGAGCGCTGTGTCATCTCCTTTGGTCTTGATTCACTTGGGCATTTTATAAGGTTTCCTTTAGATAGCACATGATTTTAATCAGGTTTTTCACCTGTCTGTTACACTTACACGCTTTTTCCTTCGTATATTTGTGGATTAAGTTTAGTCCTCAATGTCTTTTCTAAATTGTGTAATCTATTTTAATATGTTTGTGATGGCCTTAATATATTATGGCCTTTTATCTATGTAAATGGGATGTCTTGGGGATGTCTTTTTATCTGTCAATTGATATTTAAGTATTATTGATCCCAGATGTATATATGTGTTTACATGTGTGTATTGTTAGTACTGTATGGTCTGTTTACAATATATGTGTATTTCATTTTAACTTACAGCCCTGAAGAAGTCTAATGTTTTAATGGACGAAACGCGTTGGCTGATGGTTTTTGGAAATTTACAACAAATAAAGGAAGAGTAAAATATATGGACTGTATAGAGACTGTCAATTACAAACAAGAGTTGTATTTGATTATGAAACGTTGACGCTCTTTTTAACTTACATGTTCGCCCTTTTTTTGTGGAGCAGCTCCGACTGTGTTTGGTTGTACTGTATTCCCTTGGTAAGGGAGGCACCCTTGGGCAGGGGGTGCATACGGGGCAGTGCACACAGGGATACATAATATTATGCGATACAAAAAATCATAGGTGACTAGCGGTGTGGGTGCTGCATTTGCTCTTTGGTCCACTGTCCACAGTCAAGCATTTCACATACCTTTATTGCAGGGAATTTAACATGAATAATATCACACACTATATCTGGCGAGACCTGGGACGGAGCTCCATGGCGGCCGAAGTAGGTACGGAGGCGGGTACCCGACTTTGATGAAAGTGTGACTACAGGTCGGACCCCCACATGGAACTCAGGGGGCATTTTCCAGATATTGTCTGAGAATGCGCCGCTAGAGGAAAACATACTCTACCACATAACGCACCTTAGCGCGTGCGGCACATAGATGGTCTTTTTATACACGATTTCTTTAGACCACCACTTAACTTGCACACACTTAGGTCCTGAAGAAAGCCAACCCACTAATGAGAGTATGGCTGAAACATGTTGACCGATTAGGATATCGGAGTTACTTAAGACCTCCACAGATATCCGCCTCTCGTTTTTAACCACTGCCAAGCCCCCACACATTAAAATAGTCCTTTTTTTGTTTCCTGGGACTCGTTGGACAGTTTTTAACACTCACTCACTCACTTTCACCGCACACTCACAGTGCAATAACCTGCTCCGCTGTATCCAGGGGTCGAAGCACACCCAAGGCGCACTCGGTGCCTTGGGTGGGGCCCGATGATGAAGCATGTCACCAACTAGGTTGGTGAGTGAGGGCCTTCTATAAAAACACAAATGTGTTTTGCCCAGTACAAACATACACTAGGAGCACCTACCTCATAGCTAGTTCTCCTTGATATATATATACTAACCCGGGGAAGTGAACTGGCTCCAGTACCTTTCCTCCCTCTCCCATTTGATAGCTATCATTATAATCACACACTACCTCTGTGAGCACCTGGGCAGCGATATAATCAATCACACACTATCTTTACATGGAATTGAACATGAGTATCATAACACACTATCTCTGTGGAAATCTGGGCATCAATATAATCAATCCCACGCTATTGATGCGTGGAATTGAACATGAGTATCATCACATACTATCTTTGTGGGGACCTGGGCATATCTATAATCACACACATATCTGTGGGGGCTTGTGCATCAATAAAATTGCACCTTAATTTTGTGGGGACTTGAATTTGACTATCATTACATCCTATCTCTGCAGGGATATCAATATGTCTATCATAAAAGACTGCTCCTACAGGGTCCTGAACTTGACATTTATCACACACTATCTCTCCAGAAACTTTTTTTTTTAATAATTCTTTTTATTGGTGATGACAGTGATATGATACAAACATTATTCCATTGCCTAATACAAAGATTAACGCATTTGCATTGAGACATGCTTTATCAGTTCCATACTTGCGCCATTACACTCCCTTTACTACTCCTATCTTGCCTGAGCTACTCACTAACTAAGGGGGGAGGATCTGTGGGGTGAGGGGGTGCACAAATATTCCCTCTATAAACATTCCATTTGTCCCATATTTGTGTTCATTTCTTGTGACAGCCTCGAGATGCGTATACTGTCTTTTCCATTAACATGCACCAGTCCATATCTTTCTTCCACGCCTTGATCGTAGGTGCCTCTTGTGTCCCCCATGCTCTTACAATGGTGCGCTTAGCTACCACCATTCCCAACGTTACCCAGGTTTTCTCTTTACCACTCAGGTCTGTAGATTTCCAAATGTTTAAGAGGCATCTACCAATCTGTGGTTCCATCTTTGTTCCGAGCACTTCCTCCACACATTCCAGCACTTCTGACCAGTATCTTCTAATGTGTACACATTCACAGATTATATGAATGAACGTACTCTCCTGGCCACATTGTCTCCCACACCTGGAGTCTTCCCTATGACCCATGTTCACCAGTGCCGGGCCTGATAGATATATTCTATGTAATACTTTAAGTTGTACCAGCCTAAGTCTTGAAGAGATTGCAACTTCGTTAGGGGAGGCAAGGGCTTCCCGTGTCATCATCTTCCAAGTCTGCAATGTCGTTTTCCCAATTCCTACGGAGCTGCAAGAGGGGGTCGGGTGCATTATTGACAAGTTTCTGATAGGTCACGGAGATCGCTTTTTTGGGCATATATTCGTCAAGAATTCTATCCTCAAGTGGGGAGGATTCCGGTGGCGTTTCGCCCTTGGGGATGATGGTCTGTGGGGCGTGCCTTATCTGTAGATACCTAAACCTCTCTGTATCTGCCAGCTCATGTTCTTGTTGTAGCTGCACGAAGGGAATTACTTCTCCCCTTTTCCACATGTTCCCAACCCGAGAGATTCCTATCATATCCCAGCAGTCAAAACCCTTAGAATTCCGCAATGTTCCAAATCGCTCCGTATTCCATAAGGGGTGGCCTGCGCGACCTTTCCTGCCCATCCCATGCTCTTGTTAACCGTGTGCCACACCTGGACCGAGTGCTTGGTTGGGCCTGTTAATCGTAGTTTTGCAGGTTTGGAATAAAGTGCCCTGGTATAGCTCCCATCAGGCAGGAGCCACTTGTCCATTCTATATCCCAGGTCAACTTGAGCCCTATGTGTGCACTGATTGATGGCTACTAACTGTGCTGCCCAGTAGTATTTTCTGATGTCGGGGAGTCCTATGCCTTCATTGTACCACCCCCTTACTAACATTTGAGCCGCTATATGGGGTGGCTTTCCTACCCAAAGGAGCTCTCTTTGCTCTCTTTCGATGGCTTTAAAATAGGTGGTCAAGACTGGGTTTGGTGAATTGTACAAAATATATAAAAAACGTGGTAGGGACATCATTTTAAATAACGCGGCTCGGCCTAATAGTGACAGTGGAAGGGTCTTCCAGTGTCTCATGTCACTCCTTAACCGCTGCAATGGGGGTAAAAGGTTATGCTTATAGTATAGCGCTGGATCCTTAGTGATATATATGCCGAGATATTTAAATCCTTCAAGGGCTCTTGCCACCTCACATCCCTTAGGCAGAGGGGGGAACTCGCCCCTCAATACAAAGATTACTGACTTAGTCCAGTTTATTGTGTATCCCGAGTATTTCCCAAAGTTTGTGAAGATATTGAGGACTCTGTGTATCGAAGCTCTAGGTGATGCCAGAAATAGCAGTATGTCATCTGCATATAGGAAGATACAGTCTTTCCATTCCTCTGACCATCTCAGTCCCCTTATAACTGGATCTTTCCGGATCCACAATGCCAGTGGTTCTAGCGTCAATGCAAAGAGCAACGGAGACAGGGGACAACCCTGCCTTGTCCCCCTTTTAAGAGCAAATATTGGGGACTTTTTATTGTTCACTACTACCTGCGCTAACAGGTCAGTATATAGGAGTTTGATCCAACTCATAAAGCCAGGGCCAAATCCCATTTTCCTCAGGAACGCGAATAGATAGGGCCATTCAATTGTGTCGAAAGCCATGGTGGCATCTAGGGACATCACCACTGCGTCCTCTCTCAACGTATCTACTCTCCCCATTACCCCATGTAATCTATGGAGATTCAATGAAGTATTTCTTGCCGGCATGAAGCCTGAATGATCAGGGTGAACCTGCTTCGAGATAACCTATATCAGACGTGTGGCCAGTAGTTTTGCTAAAATCTTGACCTCTGCGTTGAGCAGTGAGATGGGCCTGTACGAAGAGCATCTGTTTTTAGGCTTACCTTCTTTATGGATGACCACTATGGTGGCTAGTCTCTGGTCTGCAGGGAGTTTTCCCCGTTCACGACTCTCTGAGTACATAGCTATGAGGTATGGGGCTATTTTACTGGGTGTTAATTTGTATAGCTTGATGGGGAGGCCATTGGGTCCCATCGCTTTCCCGGACTGTAGACACCTAATGGCTTGCACCACTTCTTTGTTTGTGAGTTCACTTTCCAGTGACGAGAGGTCATCAGCTGATAGGGCTGGGAGAGTCATTACTGACATCAGGGCCTGTGATACCTCTTCTGGGGTGGCTGTATGGGGTTTGTATATTTACCTAAAGTATTTGGCGAACTCGTCCGCTATTACTTGTGGGCACTTACCGTTTCGCCTGTCTCTGTGATAAGTTCTGTGAACAATCGGTTCGCTTGTTCTCGTCTGTCAAGCCATGCAAGCAATTTCCCTGCCTTGTCCCCGGCTTCATACACTCTGCAGAACGTGGCCCTGTGGAGTGCTTTCGCCGCGTCTGTGGCCAGGTCGGTGTATTCCTTCTTTTTCAACCCTAATTTGTGCTTGGTCTTCATTACCTCACTTCATCTCCCCCTCTAATTGTAGGATTTCATCTTCAAGCCTAACAAGTTCCGCATTTTTATCTGTAAGGACCACAGCTATTTGGGAGATGGCGTGGCCCCTCATAACTGTTTTAAAGGCTTCCCAGAGTGTCTGGGCGGACCCCACCGAGCCTTCATTCTCCCGGAAATAAAGTTCAATCTCCTGTGTGACTTTTTCCTTTACTTAAGGGATCCTAAGGTGCCATGGATTTATTGGTGCGACTCTTCCCACTTGCGGTTCTCCCCCCTCCACCAGGACCCACATCGGGGAGTAGTCAGAGATACCCCTCGCTAGGTGACGCACCTCTCTAATCTGTCCTACCTGATCTGCTGGGGTAAGTATATAATCTACCCTAGAGAGACTATTATGGGCTCCGGAGTGGAATGTGAACTGTGTTTCGTTGGGATGGTGGATACGCTACCCATCCGCCAGTCCCACTGCTCCGATAAAGTCCAGGAGGTGAGCTCGTGAGGATTGTGTGTCTCGCAGGGGGTGTCTGTCGAGCTGTCCCGACACAGCTGAGTTGAAATCTGCTCCTATTAGGAACCTTCCCTCAGGGAGAGATAGTAATAAGTTACCCAGATCCTTAAAAGCTAATATGTGGAGGCCCGGGGGACATACATTGGCACTATTGTGATTGCTCTGCCCTCCCATCTCCCCGATGCTGCCGCGTATCTACCCTGTACATCGGTCCAGGTGTGTTCAATTGCCACTGGGAAGTTTTTTCTAATCATAATTCCCACTCCCCTGGATCCGGTGGTAAATCCGGAATGTACTACGAGATTGTATCCCCATCTAGTTAGGGCTCTGCATGTATTACCAATTAAATGTGTTTCTTGCATCAACACCACTTCGGGGGAGTGTCGTTTTATGTATTGGAGTACGATCCCTCTTTTAAGCTTGTCCCCGAGGCCATTAACATTCCAGGACAGTAGTCTAAGTCCTTTTCTTACTGATGGACCCATTCTTGTTCAAGACGGCTTCCCCCTCTGTCCTAACTACCTCCTTGAAGTCAGAGTGTCCCCTCTTATGCACAAGCAATACCATGAATCTGATTAGGCCTTTGTAAATCTGCATCTAACACTGTACAACTACATATTCTCCGCTTGCGTTTCGTGGATCTGCTGTCTAAGCTATGTTCTAAACCCAACATTGACCAACCTACCCCCTACATTCTTCCCTGGAATCTGGGCTCAAAACTGCCCCTGTCCCAACTATGAAGAGCGCCTGTCGCCCCATCCCTAAACTATACCAAAGGTTGTGAGGGGGTGGACTCTTTTCTCCTTTGCCTACCACTTTTACACATTTTAGTAGATGCATTTCAGCGCTATTACTTTGGATCTAATGCTTAAAGTCACTTAGCCGGGCTCCAGCCATTGTCTCTGGTGGCGGTACAGTTCTATTCTGCCGTCAAGTGTCTCCGCCGCCGACTCTGCTGCTCTGTAACATCGGAGGCCGCTGCCTCTTTTCTATTCCTTTTGATTATCGCCATTGGTTAACTGCCTTGTTCGCTCGTCCAGGCCCGTTTGTCTTTTGGGGGGTTTCTCCCTCCGTTGCTGAGAGTTATTTTCCTTGACCGGCCTCCACCCCTCCAGCCATTCCTGCGCCGATTCCGTGGTGTCGAAAACCCAGGCCCTTCCCTCTGACTCAATGCGTAGTTTTGCTGGGAACAACATTGAATATTTCAGCCCCCTTTCTCTAAGCAGTTTCTTGATTCCCAGAAAGGAGCGCCTCTGCTTCTGGACGTTTACTATGAAGTAGCGAAAGAAAGTTATCTCACTATTTTCAAATTTAACCGGCGGGGCAGTGCGGGCAGTTTGCAAAACAATGTCTGGGTCTCTAAAATTAGAGTCTTGCCAAAAGTGGTCTCAGGGGTGCCCCTGGTTTCGGTCTTCCTCCTGGGATCCGATGTGCTCTTTCAACCGAGAAGAAGTTGGATAGGCCCTTCGGTTGTAGATGGTCAGTGAATAGGCCTTCAACGAAAAGGTCGGGTGTGGATCCCTCAGCCCGCTCAGGGACTCCGAGTATTCTAACATTATTGCGGTGTGACCTTCCTTCGTTGTCGTCTAGCTTACTTTCCATTATTCTGCTTGCAGTCTGTAAGTCCTTGATTTGTTGTTGCATCGTTTTGGAGTCTTGGTGGAGATCGGTTGTAGTCGCTTCCATAGTTTTGACTTTGTCGCTCATCTTTTGGAGGTCCGATCTGATGAGCATTACCTCCGTCGTGATTGAATCCATTCTGTTTTCGAGCGACGTATGCACTCCAGTGATAGCTTCCATGATATCTTTTAATGTGGGGTCTTCCACCTCCGATCTCGCTCCCGCCATTGTCTCTGCTTTGGCTGACACTTCTGTGTGAACAGTCTGCCACGTTGCATTGCTTTCAAGCTACATTTGGTGGATGCCTTTAGCACCCCTGCCCCCAGACATCCCCTTTGGCGTTGATGCAATATGTAGTGGCCGGGAGGAACCCTCCCGCTAGGTAGGGTCTGAGCCCATCAGGATACTGCCCGCCGCCTGCCCGTGGAGTGCGACAGCTGTTCACACCACCCGGCCTGTCGGGATTCTCCGGGGGAGGGTCGATATTTATTTGCAGTACTCAGTAGGTCCCTCCCTGCCTCCACCGCCGTGCTCTCGCGTCCTTCGCGTGCCCTGTCTGGAGTACCACTTACTATCTGCGGGCAATATCAGTAGGTGTCTTTGTGCGGCAGTTTTATGCCTCTGGTGTTGTTCCTGTGTGTGGAGTAGCAGGTATGTGTTGGGGCCTTCCCCGATGCCTGACCTCTCTCGGAGTTGTTCCCTTTGTCTTCAGGTAGGAGGGGGTCCGAGAGGCAGGGGCACAGCCTCCCACCCCAAACCACGTCAGTTCTTTTTGCCCTGCGCCTTGCTTGATACTTCCCAACCTCAAAGGGTCAATTTCTTGTGGGCAGCAAGAGCGCTCGGTGCAGGCGTCACCCACACCAGCTGCTTCTGGTGTGCGCTTTCTGCGCCCCTCTCCGTTATTGCTGCTCGGCCTCACAGTCAAGATGGCGCCTCGCCGTCGCCACCCACAATCTCTATTTTCCATGCCTGCTCATTCACTCAGTCCGCTGTGCCCTCTCCTCGGCCCCCGGAGCCTCAGGGCCACCGTTCGGTTGCCGCGATCAATGCATGCAGCGGGTCCCGCCTCTCACTTCCGCTCCTGGGTCCCGCTCTCCGCCTCTATTTTGTCGCGCTCTGCTCACTAATCGAGCCCGCGGCTTCCGAGCAGTATCAGGCAGCAGCACGTCTCCTCTGTGCGATCTGTTCGGCGGGTAGGCACGCAGGTACAGGGATCGCATCGCTAGCGTCCCTGGAGCGGCGACCTGTTGTGCCGATGCATGTGACGGATTTTAAGGCGATTAATTAGTGGTAGGGGCTAGAGAGTTACGGAGCCTCTCTAGCGCACGTCCATCTTCTCCGACGCATAGCCACGCCCATCTCTCTCTCCAGAAACTTGAACGGTACTATTACAAGACTCTGTATATGGGGGCTTGAACATGGCTATCATAACACTTCCTATATGGGGACATAAATAACTGTAATCACACACTATCTCTGTGGGGACTTAAACATAACTTTAATCATACACTATCTCTGTGGTTATAATCACACAGTATCTCTACAGGGACTTGAAAGTGACCATAATCTAATGCTATATCTGTGGGAACCTGGGCATTCCTGTAATGACATACCATTTCTGAATGAATGTCAACATGGCAATCATCGTACACTATGTCTATAGGGACTTGAACATGGCTATCATAACACTGTCCATGCTGGGCTTTGAGTATGATTATAATCACACACTATTTCTGCTGGGACTTGCACATGACTGTAATCACACACTGTCACTGTGGGGACTTGGGGATTACTGTAATAGCACACTATTTCTGCATGAACTGCAGCATAACTATTATCCTGCACTATCTCTAGAGGGGCTTGAACATGGCTATTATCAAACACTATGTTTCTGGGGATCTGGACAAGAGTATAATCAGACACTATCTTTGGAGGATTTGTACATGCCTATAATCACACACTATATGTTCAGTGACCTGGCCATCACTGTAATGACACACTATCTAATGTGACTTCAACATAATGATAATCACACTATCTCTGTGGGGACTTGAGTAGTACTATAATCACACACTATCTATGTGGGGACTTGAGTATTCCTATAATCACGAACTATCTCTGTGGGGACTTGAGTATTGCTATAATCACACATTATCTTTGTGTGGATTTGAACATAACTATCATTACATACTGTCTCTGTGGGGACTTGAACATAAATATAATCACACACTATGCCAATGAGGACTTGAGAGTGAGTATTAATTAAACACTATATCTGTGGGGACTTGGGAATCAATATAATCATGCACTATCTCTGCAGGCCTTGAAAATGATTATCACCACTAACACTCTTTTCCAGCTCTAGAACATTACTACAATTGCATGCCATATCTTTGGGGACTATTATTGCACAGCCATACGAAGATGATGCTTAGTGGTGAAGTTGATGAAAAAGGAACTAGGCAATCTCCATTTGGCTTTCCAATCTGACCACATTGCATTGTAGGATCTTTTGCTTTTAAATTAATTTACTACGTGTTGTTTTCTTATCCTTTAAAGTTTGCGAGCACTCAGCAATAGGCTATATTTCTTTGAATCCCTTTCAATGGACTTGATATGCTATAATTTTCAGCTGAGAAATGCATTATAATTAAAATCCATTTTCTGTGTGCTCCTGAGACACCATGAGCTATTGATATATGAGTAAACTATCATGTAATGTGAGTACAGCCCTGTAAAATTACATTCCACTGTTTATTTATTAATGTATCAAATTAAAATTGATAATTATTGAATAAATCCCCGCAAAGATGGTAGCATACGTTTAGGTCCCCACAAAGAGGGTTCTGTGCGCGCAAATAAATAACATATTTGCAGATTTGAAGCAGGATCCTATATTATTAATGTTTTCTTACTTTTTTCTGTTATTGGCATATTTTTTAAACATTGGGAAAGGTTAGTCCCCACAAGACAGGTATCCACACATTGTCCCCGCAAAACAGCAATCTAACTGCAGGCAAGTCCTAGGTCAGTTTGCTGGGCTCTTTTCCATGACACCTGGTCAGACAACGTTGTGTACCCATGGTGTGGACACTGATGAGAGCCTCCCTGTCAAAAATAAGATTTACAGGATGTCAGACTAAGTTAAGACTTGCTTTAAGACCGAGGTCAGCAAGATGTTAGAGCTTGGGTTATTGAACCCTCTGACAGTCCTGGGCCAGCCCATCCCAGAGATAATGGTCCCCAAGCCTTATTCCAAAGGTGGGAAACCTGAAATGAGGATTTGTGTATATTATAGGGGTTTAAATGCAGTTACAAAACTGATGCTCACCCCATTCCCATGAAGCTCTTTGAAAACAAAAAATACATAAGATACAATGTTACCAAGGAAGAACGCCTGTGCCTAGAATCACTTGAGAGGAATGACAGTATAGTGATCAAACCCGTTGATAAAGGCGGTTCCATTGTGATTCAGGATATCGATGAATACAGCAAAGAAATCAAATCTCAACTAGAGGTAGTGGACAACTATGAGAAGATCCATAGGGATCCGACCAAAGAGGTCACAATGTTGATTCACCGTCTCACCCTTGACGGTATGAATAATGGCTATCTTAGTGATCAAGAGTTTGAATTCCTCAATAATAAGAACCCTCGCATTCCCACAATATATACTTTACCCAAAATACACAAAAATAGGAACAACCCTCCGGGTAGACCAATTGTATCTGCTTGTGGTTCGGTTCTTGAACCCCTTGGTAAATACATCAACCTGTTTTTACAGCCTTGGGTAGTCAAAATGCGATCCTACATCAGAGACACCATGCATGTCATTAAAATGGTTGATGACTTAGCATTTGATGGGAACAATCAAATACTAGTGACCATGGATGTGGCCTCGCTGTACACCAGTATTCCCCAGGAACAGGCTTCACAGGTAGTATGTGAGGTACTAAACAGACGAGATGGTCCCCCATGGGTACCTACGGAATTCATTGTAGAACTACTGAGGATAGCAATGAATAAAATCTTTTTCATATTCCAAAATGAGTACTACTTCCAGACAAAGGGTGTAGCCATGGGAGCAGGATATGCCCCGGATCTGGCTAACCTCTTCATGGACAAGTACGAAAATGATTACATCTACAATATGATTAATCCTTTTCTAGAGAATATTAGTCTCTGGAAGAGGTATATCGACGACGTCCTCATGATTTGGATGGGTGAAGAACCGAGGTTGTTGGCCTTTTTTGAGTGGAGTAATGAGCAATCGTCTGACATACAATTCACCAATGCACACAGCAGAGAGGAGATTAACTTCTTAGAACTCAGTATAAGATCAAGAGGCAAAACACTCTACACCACTCTTTTCAGAAAACCTATGGAACGAAACATCTTACTTAGATACAGTAGTCAACATCCCAGAACCCTGAGAGATAACCTCCCATATGGCCTGCGTCTCTGCAGAAACTGTACCCATAGGGCTGATTATTTTCAAGAAACTGACCTCCTCATGTCACACTTCAGAGATAGGGGCTTCAGAGATCTAGGAAAAGGGTTTGGTATTGCCCCTGTGAAACCTTACTGGAGAATAAGCCCAAACGTGATACTGCAGAGAACAGAATAGTGTGTGTCAGCACATTTAACAGCAGAAGCAATGAGTTAAAAAAAGATTGGTGACGGCTACTGGGATCTGATTGTGGACGAATTAGATGAGCCAGACAATCCACTTTTTGCCTTTAAAAGGGGTAGAAGCATTAAGGACTTTGTGGTAAAATCTTATGTCAAAACAGCACCCACCCCTGATCTAGGAGCTCAACTGCAACTGCCTCCCCTGATTGGGCATTTCAAGTGTGGTTTCTGCACAGTGTGTGCACTTACGATGGAAAGAAAAGATTTCACACAATCCAATCGCACATATACCCTCAAACACCACACTAATTGTAATTCAATTGATGTGATTTATGCCATCATTTTCCCCTGTGATAAATTGTATGTGGGGCAAACACGTCAGAAGGTTAAAACCAGGATCCTTAGCATTGCTGTAGAGTCTGTTGCAATACACAGGGTGCTCCACTGGTTGAGCATTTCAGTCGTATGCAACATACGGTGGTGGGTCCTAGAGAAGGCACTACACAACCCAAGAGGTGGTGATTTGTCAGTCACCATGAGCCTGATAGAATGTAAGTGGATTTACTTACTTGATACAGTAAACGATGGGCTCAAAGAATCTGAGGAAATTTCCATGCAAATCTCCCTCCTGAATATGGGTTGATTTACGCATTTCACTTCAGGCTCTATACATTACACACTTTTGACAGTGGCAGTCTTTGTTGCTCGCATCTCCATCCAGGCCCCCCTTCAGCCCACTACCGATATGTTATTACAGAGTAGGAAAGTACTTGCTCAAATAAGATCTTTATGCAGTACAGTCTTGTTTGTATATACTCATAGTAAACCTGGTTTGCATTGTTATATCTGCCCAAATGTAACCTCTGTATATGATTGTTATGCTGACTCATTGATTTATACATGCCCAAATGTAACCTCTGTATATTATTGTTATGTTGAATTTATACTTCTACCCAACTCATTTCGATTGCAGTGGTTCTGTACCCCCATCTGCAAGTATACTTGTAACATTCCTTATGACACATATTAAGTACAACATAAGTTTCTGCACACTTCTGTACCCAGTGGATGAAAATGAGTGGATAGGGCATACATTTGTGCAAGTAAAGTAATAGGATTTGCATGCGTTATTTTTAGAATGGTAGCAGCTTTGTTATTATGCCAAACCGTACATCTGATCTGTGTAACTAGCAACTGAGTCTTAGGAAGGTATTTATCCATGTTTAAAATCTCCTTTTACTTTATCGAATTGGTATACATGAACACCATTGAGTCTATGGTATCATGTTCTCATAAACTTAGAGTATTTGCCGCTACCCCTTGCAGATTAGCTCCTGATTAGGTTTTCGGATATACTTAACTGCGTCCCCCGATCGCGGTGTACATCAGTTTCCTCCGTTCGGAGGCCTGCCACATAGTTTCCATGGCAACGGACGCTGATGCATGGAACGTTCACACGGATGCTCCCTCTTTAAATCACCCGGGTCTCCTCCGCTGGGCGGCTTTCATTCTGCTCCAGCATTGAAGGATAATCGATTCATTCACTTCCGTCCAGGTGAGCTAGTTAATCACTGTACCATGTTCAGCGGTGATTGCGCTCACATTTTTACTAACATTTTCACTTGTTACAGTATGCCTGTATTGTTTTTAACCATTGTGGTTCCTTCACTTTAAATACCGGCTTCATAATAGCACTTGCACCCGCTTGGTTTAACCTGAGACTCAGGTCCTTGGGCTCATCACGACCTAGTTTTTTTGATTACATTAACTTTGGCGCCCCGCTCTTTATTCATTTCATGGCGCTCGTTTCCCTACGGCACCCGTTTTTTGTACATACACACTGTGATTATATTAATTGTGCTTTATTCCCTTTTATGGCCAATGTGGCCTCTTTATTGATCATGTACTGGTTTTCCTACAGAGAATCCTAGTCAGATCTCGGAAAATCGTTGCTTCACTCTAGAGCTAACTTGTGAGCTCATTGTGCATACTTACCTGGTAGATCGATTCACAGGCTTTTCATGTAATATCCCTGTGGTATTCCTCATAAGTATGGTTCGTTGTTAATCACAGCTGTGTCCTGAACAGGCACAGCTGGGGGAGAGGGGTGGGTCACTATGATGTCACATGCTGTGGGTTTCTATTGTGACAGAATGTGATTACTTGAATGTACCTGTCAGTTGGAAGTGGTCCTGCTGATGGATGGCTGGGATCTTCTGTTATTAAAGGATCTTCAATCTACAACTGCCTTTCTGTTACTTTGTGCTTCAACAACTCTTGGCAAAGTGATATGGTGAATTGCCACAATCCCATGCCGGACTGAGCACCATTATTTATTTACTTTATTTTTTACCAATCCAACGGGGATTGACTGATTTCCTTCCTTCCTCCCCTATCGTTGCATTCAGGCAAGAATTACAGGTTCCCTTGTGGACTATTCGACACCCTAAGGTGCGACAAAGACAATTACTGTAGAGACATCACTACGGGTGAGGTGGTAACTGACAAATCTCCCTATTTTTTTTTTTTTTCTACTACTTGACACCAACACTCATTTTCTAACACACAGGCTGCCTTTCTGGCCCAGTCCTGATGAAGACCCGCCATGATGATTGTGAATTACCCACATAATGGGTCGAACGTCGACGATAATCTTTGATATTCCCATTACCTTCCAAGCTATCTTCACTTGTAAATATAGAAAGGACATCTGCTCGGTCAGGCATCTGTTCCTCTGGGATACCCTCAGAAAAGAATTGTCTATGTAACCACTGTATTTGTGTATATGTCAACTGTGTTCCAAGTCCACAATTTTTCTATGTACTTCTATTTTGATATATGTTTTCAGTCTGTGTGTTATTAATGTTTATGCCTCTTAACAGTCCTGTGTGATTATGCAATCCAATATGATTTATTGCCCAGTCTACCAATTTACGATATATGATTTATAATATGTCTTATTTTCAAACTATTGTGTGTGTTGGTGTCCTAAAATTTATGGTCAGTACGAAATTCAAATTCAAATTCAAAAATACTTTAATTAGACAATGAAGTCTGTCAAAGTGACGAAAATTACAGATAAAATCAGAGTAATAACTATTATCACAATTTTTCTTAGGTCTCCATAATTTAACAGGCAATTCATAATTCATCCTCAGTATTCCTCACTGGTAAAAATGGTTGAAATACATTCAATAAAAGGCTAATGACTTAATAAAAGTGCCTTTTGTTAAAAAGTGAAGCAGTACTGTCCATCCATTTGAGGCTAATTATTTTAAGACTACTAATGTTCAGGGATCCTCCCCTTCTTCATTTTGGGGCTCTGAATTTATTTTTAGTTGCTTCTCCACACACCCTAAAATGTTTACCAGTTTTGTGATCACTTGCGGCTGCTCATTGTTCAGTAGGAAACTGACGGCAGATGGTAATGTCTGTGTCCCCTCCTTAATCCATGGGAACCTGAGCAATCTTCTGCGGTCTACCAATAGTATAGGGCATATACAGAGCAAATGAGTTATAGACTCCTGAGATAGATTACATAGTTGGCATATTTTCGACTCTGGTTTATTTGACATGGTGGTGACAGATCTAAGGACGCAAAAGAGCCCATCCGAAGCTGCAGACATTTCTTCTTATGATGGAAGGAAAATGTTTTGTTAATATATGATTTTGTGCCTTTTCTGTCGTAGCTACCGAGGACCAGGTAAGCATGTTTTCTTTTAGTAAACGCTCTTTGATCAGATTTCCCTGATATCATTTTTACATTTCTATTCAGGGCTGTTTTAAACTGTAAATGAGGTAATTTTAAATACCATAGCTCCCTTGATTGAGTTTGCACCAGGGCTTCGTCTAGGGCTTGCGACCAGGCGTTCATGTGATTTGTGCTGTCGAGAACGGCAACTTCCTGCCGAATTAGATGTTTTAGAGATCCTTGCACAGCAGATCTGGTAGAATGCAGGCATTTTATTATGCCGGCCATTTGTACAAGCAGTTGATCCTGTAGTGTGAATTCCAACTTAATTTGAGCTGGCGAGGTGTTGCCTAGAAGTTGAATTAAAGACCTAAACACGGCGCCCTGGGCCCTATTTAAGAAGGTCCCCAGTTTTCCCGGATAGGCCTCTGATCCGTATGACAGTGTAGGCACTAATTTAGCAGAGACAATTTTCAACAGTTCCTCAAAAGAGAACTTATTTGTGCCCTTGAATATTGTTCGGAAAGCACCTTGCAGCGAGGCTAATTTTGGTTTTAGTGAGTTCAAGTGTAGTAAATGACCTCCTTTGTTGTCCAACCAACAGCCCAGATATTTATATTGGTTCGCGATGGTCAGGCGATGGTTGTCAAGATGCCATTGATGTTGTTTTCTCTTTTTCCGACCAAATATAACAATATTTGTTTTTCATAGTTAATCTGCATATCATTTGCCATGCAGTGCGTGGCAAAGGCATCTAGCAGTCTTTGTAGCCCCACCGGCATCTGGCTGAGCAGGACGTCGTCGTCCGCGTACAGCAGAGAAGAAATGTGTTGATTCGCCAGTTTGGGAGCATGACTGTTAACTTGATTTAATGCAGTAACCAAATCACACATGTACAGATTAAAAAGGGTGGGTGCTAATATGCACCCCTGTTTGACCCCTTGTCCAATGTTGTATTTTTCCGAAACTGCCATGCGTCCTCCTAGTTTTACTCTCGCCCATGTGTTGGAATAGAGCAGTATGATGCCTTGCAATAAAGGTTCTGGGATTTTCCAAGCTGTAAGTTTAGTCCACAGAAGTTGACGGTTGACACAGTCAAAAGCTTTACTGTAGTCAATAAAGCAACAGAACAGCTCTTCCTTTTTCTGAATTTGTCGGGTGGCAAGCATCCTTAAGGCCACCAGATTGTCTATGGTGCCCGCTTGCGTTCTAAACCCAGTTTGGTTAAGGCAGAGCATGTTGTTTGACATTGCCCCATCTTGTAAATCCTCAAGTAATAGAGAGGCAAAATACTTTGCCTCAATGTCCATTAATGCAGTATGTCTGTAGCTGTCTGGGAAAGAGATAGGGCCTTTTTTGTATATAGGGTGGAGAATTGAGCCTTGCCAGGATGAGGGCACTGTATGTTGCACTATGCATCTCTTGAATACATTTTGCAATATCCCAGACCAAAAATCGATGTCCTGTTTGTAAATTGATGCCTGGATGCTTTTTCGAATTAACGTTGCAATTCTGCCAGCATCAATGGTTGTTGCATATTGGTGGCTTCTGGCCGCAGTTGATGATGGCAGGGTTTGTGCCAAATTATATTCAGTTAAGCCTGTCGCTTTGATGGTGTTAATAGGAGAAGCTATATATAGCGTGGTCACGTGCTTTATCCATTTTTCTGCTGTAACATTGTTCCCATTTGTGGCGGTGAACGATGAATCACTGTTCAGTCTATTTATGATCATCCAAAAACGTCTTGCGTTTCTGTGCCTACATGCCACGAAGAATTCAATTTGAAGCTGTTCCTCCTGATCTCGTTTAGCTTGCCAAATCTGTTTTTTATACTCGGCACGCAGCGATTTAACCTCCCTAGTTAATTTTGGGTTTGCTTTAATTTTGAGTACATGGCACTTCTTATTCATTCATGTTCTATTTAACATTCTCAGCTTCATTGTATACCAGGGATTGGAGGCCGTAAATTTTAAAGGGGCGGGACCTGGTTTATTGGTGACCCTGGAGGAGATTAATGATTGTGCTAGCTTTTCCCAATCGCTAATAGTGCCTATTGATAGCGTCCCCATGTCAGCTAATGCTGTTTTCCAGTCATCGTACTTTGGAGAGGCTTCTGACCTCCAATTGATCAGTCTCCATATGTAATGGTAATTTGTCCCTATCACTAACAGTGATGAGTTGCTGTTGGTTGTGGTGCAGAATCCCCAGACCTGGGGCATATGATCACTTTCACAGCGCAGCTGGATCGAGTAGGTTTGAATACTATTAAAGAGAGTGACGGAAATGAGTGTGTAATCCAATACTGCTGACCTCTTTGAGCAATAATGCGTAGTGCGTATTGGTTGATGCCCTGTGAAGCGGCCATTCAATGCTCGCATTGACAGTGCCTCTAGTGATGCAAATAATGAGCACCTCAAAGAATCTGCTCTTTGCGAGCATAAGGCTTGTGTTGGAATTCACGACTGGATGTCCTCCATTTTTTCTGGCATGCTTCAGTAGGGATTCTCTAACATATTTAAGTTAAAATCTCCAGTTAGTAGAAGATGAGACTCCATGTTTCTTTGTTTAATCGAAATGACTAGTTGTTCTAGTTTCTTCACACACTGTTGTTTCTCTGCCACTGCTGGATGGATGTAAACATTTATTAAAAATAAATTACAGATTATATGCTTGTGTTGCCAGTTTTTGCTTTCCACACATTGTATTTATGGCCCGTGTCATGCTCTCTAGCTTTAAAATCCCAATGGGCGGAAAGGAAAATTGACAGGCCCCTGTTGTGTGACCCTTTGTGTGCATTCTAGTTGCCAGAAAGTGGAATTCGCAGTATCCTTCAATTATTGTCTCCTTCTCACACCAAGATTCCTGAATGCAAATGATATCATGCGGTGTTAGAAAAGTCATAGCCTCAATCTCGGTTAATACATTTTCAAGACCTGTGACATTCCAGGAGATTACCGATATTGTTGAATCATTTGTGGTCAGTACCAAGACGTGATTAGGTTAACAGACCAACATAAAATATTTGTGAATGAATTAATGTTCGTGCGAAAGAAATACAACTCCCCACAGAACCAATTGTTGTTGCAAACCACCCCATTCCCAGAGCAGATTAATTAATTGACAAGCTAGGTGCAGCCAAGTTTTTGAGTACCTTTGTCTTAACATCAGGGTACTGGCAGATTGGACTCACCCAGGGAGCAAAGGAGAGGTCAGCATTTTCGGCCCCAGAAGGCCACTACCAATTCAGAGTGATGCCTTTGGGATTAAAAATGCACCTGCCACCTTCCAGGGGTTGGTGAATTAAGCCCCTTTGGGCCTGGATGACTTTAGTGCAGCATATCTAGGTGATATAGCTGTCTTTAGCTTCACCTGGGAGAATCACCTGGTCCAACTCAAGTAAGTGTTACAATCCCCTGATTCAGGCAGGACTAACTATCAAGGCCAGTAAGTGCCAGATAGGGCAGAGTTCTGTTGTGTACTTAGGCCACCTTATAGGTGGAGACCAAGACCATTCTGTTCAGCTCACGATCTGGACTATTCTGGAGTGGAAGGCTCCCAAAACTCAGACTCAAGTCAGGGCCTTCCTTGGCTTGACCTGATACTACAGGAGGTTTGTGAAGGGCTAGGGGACCATTGTGGCCTCACTCACTGAACCTACCTCCAAAAAGCAGCCTAAGAAGGTCATCTGGACCACAGGATTCCAAAAGGCTTTTGACATCCTGATAGAGGCTATGCACTCAGCATCTGTACAGAAGGCACCTGACTATGGAAAGAAGTTCATTGTCCAAACAGACGCCTCTGAACATGAGATTGGGGCATTGTTGGTGCAAACAAATGATGAGGGGCAGTATCAACGACCAACCGGTTGCCTATATCAGCAGGCGACTCCTCCCTAGAGAGCAGCGTTGCTGAGTGTCACTGAGGGGGAAGCCTTTGCTATGGTTTGGTCCCTGAAGAAGCTGAAACCCTACTTTGACTGGGACTCACTTCAAGGTTGAAACCAACCACAGGCCTCTCAGATGGCCGATGCAAACGAGAGGGAAGAACCGCAAACTGTTGAGGTCATTTATTTCCCTACAGGGTATGGACTTTACAGTGGAACACAGACCAGGTACTGACCATGCCAATGCAGATGTCCTTTCCGGGTTTTTCTACTTAAATGATGAGGACTACCAGGGAATAGGTTAGTTACTCATCACTTTTAATCTGGGGAAGGGGTCATGTAGAAAAGTGCCCTATTTTTATTTTCACCTCCACACTTTCTGCTCAAAATGCTGATGGTTATGACTCTGATAGTGCACTGGAGTCTGCTGCCCAGACCCCAGTGCCTGTGCTCTCTCCTAAAACTGTTATGTTCAACTTGGTAATTCCAAATTGGCAAAGCCTTTACCCCCTTATAAGTCCCTAGTATATGGTACCAGGTGGTAAAGGGGTCCCAGGGCTGCAGCACAGGTTTGTGCCACCCTGAGTGACTCAAGAAAACTACTGACAGCAGGCCTGCCATTGCAGACTTCAGGAACAGTGCAAATTGGTTGAGCTTCACTGTGCCCTCACCATGCGTGGTACAGGCAAAACACTATTTTTATTGTGTCAGGCACCCCTAAGGAAGACCCCCTGAGCTCAGGAGGCATGGTGCATTATAATAAAGGTAAGGATATATGAATATATGATGTTACAAAGCATACCATTACAACACATACTTTTACATCGCAATTTTTACAACTCAATTTCCATTACATCGCATGTTTTTACAACGCATACCATTACAACGCATGTTCATTGAAATATATTAAATCTACCATTACAACGAATACCATTACAATGCATACTAATACAACGCATACCATTACAACGCATAATATGTTTTCACAAAAATTTCAGTAACATAATATTTTTGCATCCATCCCATGGGACGGGATGCAAGGGAAATAGGGGTTTTGGGTGGGGAGATTATTAATACTTAGGTATTCATTTTAATACTAGGGTATTTTTATAGTACCTATTCATTAAAATGCCTGGGTATTCATAATAAAATCTAAAAATATGTTTGAAAAATGGCGATTATAACATATATTATTACAGCATTTAAAAAAACACCCCCACTAATGTGAGAGGCAAAAAGAGATTAAACATACAAGCAATTGGAAGCACATAAAACGACAGTCCTTCAACTATTTTTATTACAGACCCAGAGCCAGCATCTACTCAAAATAGCTGACATTCCGAGAAGAAACGTCTAAACGAACATTTTAACACAAGACAAAATAAATATACATTCAGTCATGGTATGAATCACGCGAAAAAACTGTTTCCAAAACATATTTTCTTTTAAATTCTCGTTTACCCCCAAAAAACGTATAAAAAAAGCCATCCACCATTTTGTGCTCAGTGGTAAACTGACTTCCATAGTGACCACACACAGCAGGAGTAGCAGGAGAATTTCGCCGATTTACCAGTTGAACACAGCCATCTACAGACCGAAGTAAGTGTACATTTAAAAATAAACAGCTTCCAAATAATTACACCTTATTCTCAAGTACTTATAATATATTTTTTACTTATTTACAGCATTTACTGAATTTGAAAAACAGCCCCAAATATACAGCAGATATTCTTAAAATTATCTTTCCATTGTAAAGTAAGTGAATAAAAGCACTAAATGTTTTTCGAAGTAAAAAAAGTCATAAACAAAAAAAAAGAATATTACAATTTTTCTTTTGATTTTAACAGAGATTGGACATACAGCAAAACCAAATTCCTACCAAGCACAAACAAACGTTTACAGAATCAAATGTAAGTGAACAATAAAAAATGATCTGAACAAAAAAAAAACTTTATTAATGTCAGAAATAATATATTAGCAGGCCCTGATAAGTGGTATGTTTAAAAAATACGATTTTTTTCACCTTCATGACTTTGCCTTAGGAAACATGATCATGTAAAGTGCTGGATGGTGGTGGGGGCACATTTACTATTCCTACTCTGACAGGTGCTTGCCTCAGGGAAAGTGTTGGATGGTGGTGGGGGCAAATTTACTATTCCTACTCCGACCTGTGTTTACCTCAGGGAAAGTGCTGGATGGTGGTGGGGGCAAATTTACTATTCCTACCCCGACCTGTGTTTGCCTCAGGGAAAGTGCTGGCCGGTGGTGGGGGCATATTTACTATACCTACTCCAACAGGCGCTTGCCTCAGGGAAAGTGCTGGATGGTGGTGGGGGCAAATTTACTATTCCTACTCCAACAGGTGCTTGCCTCAGGGAAAGTGCTGGATGGAGCTGGGGACAAATTGATTTTTCAAAAATTTAAAATTTAAAATTACAACTGTATTTTTCACATTTTCATTTGTGTTCTTTGTGAAGCATGCAATCAAACATTTGTTTATCTTTACAATTCTCAACAGATAAAATCATAAAACCCAACAAGAGTACAGGAACACACCCACAACCACAATAATCCAAACAAGCCCTTCAACACTGAAGAAGCCAAATTATAAAAGGTAAAAATTATCAAAAACCACAATTATTATTTTTTTTTTTAACAGGTTTCAAGTAAAGAAGCATTTGTTTTGAAAATGTATCATTGCATTAAAAAACAAGCATTTGCAATGCAATAGGTCTCGCATTTACGCAAGTTTGAGCTATTGGCATTGTGAATAACAATGCCTTTTATTTATGTTTTGGTTTTTGTGAAACCTTCAGGTAAATAAAATGCCAACAAACAGGCTTCATATCTAAGCAGATTTTAAGTAATGTTAAAAAGAACTGGGGAGAGCGCACTAACACCTGAAGGCTTGACATAAAGTGGAAGCAGACCAAGAAAGATAATTGTTTAGAAAAAGGTTTAGAATGGAGAACCATTCTAAAGAAAAAATAGCTAAGTATCACTTTCAGATAAACAGGCAGCGTGATTCAAATACTGTGGGCAATTGCAGCTTTGGGACATCTTCTGTAACAGAGCCAACCAGGACACCTAAAGGGGACACCAGAAACATAGGAGAAATCCAACATTAGGAGGAAGGTGGTAACTTTCCTTGTGTCTGGTGCACCAGCTACCATTCTGAGCACTAATCATTCAGACTCTTCACCCATCACAATACAGCTACCTCTCCTACCACTTATTGACTTTATGGTGGTTGGCCCTATATAGCGTTTTGCTGCCTTTTGGCTAGGTTCACCATACAGAAATATCACAAACACAAATATTTCTCTATTGAAAGAAACTTTCAAAAACAACTAATAGACTCCTGAAGCGACTGGAGTAATTCTTCGTTTTATGAGCAAACTGATCAAACAGAGGATCACTTTAATTTCAATGTTCTGAGATGAGAAGCCACCACTGGAATGCGCTGAACACCTGTCAAGCCAAAACGAGGCTACAGTGACATAACCCGACCTTACTGTGACTCAAACTATATCACTAATAGCTGCACAGGAACATCTTGAAACGGATCTGGGAAAGGAAGCCTATTAAAGGTCAGAGACCAAATCTTCTCTCCAGTGGAACGGACCTTGACCTAGAGCAGCTATCTTGAACTGATCTCTATTTGAGAAAATACAGAGATCTTACAGTAAAATGCCCTTCAACTTCTCATTCTTTTCAGTAGAAGACGAAATGAAGGAAGTTGTCTGCTAAACAATACATGGTGCCTCTAGGCAACTGGTAAGCGCTTGATGTTAACGTCTGGCATGAGCAAATCAGGTTTGAATCCCGGCAAGGCCAACTAAGCCCTTTCTACTTCCAAGATCTACATCATTCTCTGAATCAGTATTATTTTCCATTTACAGCTCTAATTTAGCACTATATAAAACCCAAGATATTGTTTGTAGTAGTATTAAAAATTTCTTTTGGTGGAATGGAGAATACCAGCTTGTGCATTCCATGGTTTAGCGCAAAAGCTCAAAGAGGACAATTAAAAAGTGTTGCAGTGAACCACTCATGGGTTAAAGCCTGGTTATCCTACTGACAGGTACAAAAACTGAAGGATTTGTCCTGTGGATGATGATAAACTCAGCAAAACTGACTTTAGTGCAACTCGGGTTGAAACTGATGCAGAGGGCATAAACTGGAAGGAATAATATTTTTACCCTCATTAGCAATAAGGTGATAATGTGCATGGCCATTGACTCAGTTGTTAGATTGTTTTACCTCAGGCGGGTGAGAACGGAGTGTAAGTAAGTGTCAGTAAAGAGATGTCCATGCTTATGCAAAGGTAAAGGAATTGCAACTGCCACAGGTGTTCAGGGAGGAGGGTGAGCATATGTGGAGAGTGGAGAGGTGTGGTGCAGCGGCCAGGGCAGCTGACTTCGGAGCACAGGGCTCACGGTTCGATCCCCGGCTCTGGCGGCAGCTCAGCATCATGTGACTCTGGGCAATAGCTCACTTAATTTCCACGATGGCCCCCAGCGCCTTGAGACCCGTAAGGGTGAGTAGTTCACGCTTTACAAATACGGATTTATATTTACATTTACATATGTGAATCTACAGCACTACATGCCAAGAACAGATGCTTACAGGGTAAGTAACAATGCGTTGAGGCATGTGTGGCTGAAGATACACATGCTTTGCATAGACTGTAAAGCAGTGGCTCGCCTGTGGGGGCTGCAGTTGTTTGGAAAAGTATATGTAGCACTGCCTGACCTACATTTGCTTGTTGGCATGCTAGAACATCCACTCAATAATGTTTATTGAAAGTGTGTGGTCTAGACCATGTTGCTGCTTTACATATATCAGCTAGTGGGATATTGATGTTTAATGTTAATGTTTAATGTTATATGGGTATTTGTAGGAGCGCACGTTCACCGACAGGTCTCTTGGCGCTGAGGATCTGAGTACAGAGGGTTCAAGCAGGGAAACATCTAGTTATAGGCCAAAGTGAACAGCCATGTCTTGAGCTGTTTCCTGAATCGCACGTAGTCTTCCTCAAGCGTGAGTGAGATTGGGAGTGAATTCCAGAGCTTCGGTCCCAGAAAGGAGAACCGAGTCCCTCCAATGCGTTTGCGTCTGAATCTAGGCACCATCAAAAGTATATTGCCCAGGAAAGCCATGGAAGCCCCTATTTTGCGAGTAGACAGGGCTGTAGGGGTGTTGGCAAAGTCCTTTTGGCTTTGGCGTAACATGTTTGAATGCATTTAATTATCCACATGGCAATGCCGGATTTGGATATGGGCTTTACTTTGTGAGGGGGCTAAAAAAACAACAAAGAGTTCTTTGGTTTTACGAAAGTCTTACATCAGAGCTCTTTTAACCCCTTGACCGCGATCGGAATTCCGCTCGTGTGCTGGACATTCCGATCGCGGGTGTGGTCGTGACGAGCTCAGCTCGTCATGCGCACAGCGCTACCGCGCAGCATGACGAGCTGAGCTCGTCACGAGCATCGAAGGGGTTAACATCTAATGTATGAAGAGCCCAGTCCGTAACTGAGTCTGGTTGAGGAAAGAATACAGGTAACTCAACTGATCGGTTAATGAGGAAAGGGGAGAGCACCTTTAGAAGGAATTTTCGGTTGGTTAGAAGAACCACCCAATCCCTGTGTAGCTTGTAGAAAGGTTCTTCCAGGGTTAATGCCTAGAGCTCACTGACACGTATAAGTGAAGAGATGACAATCAGAAAACCGACCTTCCAAGATAGAATTTGGAGGGAACAATTATGTAGTGGTTTACATGGTGAGCCCATAAGTCTTGTGAGAACAATGTTAATATGCCACGTAGGTGCAGGTGAAACTCGAGGTAGAATCGCTCTCTTAAGGTGGTAGACACTGTAGCCAGATGTAATGGCATGGAAGTGAACGCAAGGCCAGAGAGATGTAGATGTAGAAGGTAACAAACAATGTTTTTTATTGTAGCATTAAATGGATTGATACCATTATTATGACAGTAACAGACAAATCTTTTCCATTTATCTGCATAGCGGCCTACGAGCTTCTTTGTGAATGGTCATACATTCGTGCAGGAGATTGAGATAACCGATTTCTATGATCTCAGGAGCCAAATCACTAGGTTGGGATCCCTGGGATTTGGGTGCCTGTTGGCTCTGAGTGAGAAGGTTTGGGTTGAGGGGAAGCTTCTTGTAGGGAACTACTGACAGTTCAAGTTGTGTTGTGAACCAGGGCTGTTGAGACCATGTGGGAGCTACTAGTAGGAGTGTGAGGGATGTTTGCCCAAGCTTCCGAACCAGATACACAAGAAGAGGGAGAGGCGGAAAAGCGTAGGCAAATATACCTGACCAATTCATCCATACAGCATTACTCTTGGATAGTGGGCGTGGGAACCTGGAGGCAAAATCTGGTTATTTTTTGCTGTCTGCTGTTGTGAACAGATCTATTTGTGGAAACCCTCACTTGTGGAAGTAAGGAAGGAGGACTTTGGGGTGGAGTTCCCACTAGTGGATTTGTTGCCGCATCTTGCTGAGGAGGTCCTCAAAATTGTTGTCTATTCCCGGGATATATTCTGCTAACAGTTGAATGTTGTTTTGTAGAGCCCAAGGCCAAATGGTCTGAGATGGGCGTGATAACTATAGAGAATGTGTTTCCCCCACTATTTTTGTACATGGTTGTCATGCTGTGCATCTGGGCTATGACAACCTTGCCGATCAGGTGAGGTAGGAACACTTTCAATGCTAGGTGATCAGTTTGAATCTCTAGGTAGTTGATGTGTAGACCCTGGTCTTTGGTGTCCCAGAGACCCTGCACTGTAAGATTGTGTAAGTGAGCCCCCAGCATGTTAGTGATTACTCCGTTGTCAGGATGATGTGGGGAGTAGGGTCGAGGAAAGGCTGCCCTTTTGACAAGTTGTTTGTGTTCCACCACTGCAGAGAGCAAGGAGTGCAGCTGTCCATGAACACTAGATCCTCTAATTGACCCTGTAACTGAGATCACTGTCATGCTAGACATTCCTGAAGTGGACGCATGTGTAGCCGTGCATGTGGCATAATGACAATGCCATCACACACAATAGGAGCATGATAGTTCCGTCAGCTGTTGATTGGATTGGAAACGTGGTGTTAAAATTTGGAAATTTTGGATTCTTGCTGTATTGGGATAGGTTGATCCAAGTTGTGTATTTAGGATAGCCCCCAGATACGCTTGAATCTGTAAAGGCTGAAGATAAGATTTTTGAAAATTGATGGTGAAGCCTACCTGATGGAGCAAGTTTAAGGTATTCAGAGTGTTTCGTTAACACAGAGGAAAAGTGCTGGCTTTGATAAGCCAGTCGTCGAGATATAGGAAGACATAGATGTTTTGGTTGTGTAAATTTGTTGCTACCACTGCTAGGAATTTGGTGAATACTCGAGGTGCAGTAGTCGCTCCGAATGGGAGGACTTTGAATTGGTAATGTTTGCCTGCTATCACAAATCTTAGGTATTTGCAATGTGCTGGATGTATTGGAATGTGAAAGAAGGCGTCCTTTAACTCTAGGGCTGACAGAAAGTCGCCTTGCTATAGAAGTGGGATCACGTCTTGGAAAGCGACCATATGGAAATGCTCTGACAGGATGTAATGATTTAAGGGCTGTATATTTAATATTGGCAGCAAGGATCTGTCCTTTTTGGGGATTAGGAAATCCAGGGAGTATGCTCCTGACCCCTGATGTTGTAGAGGGACGGGTTCTACAGCTCCTTTGAGCAAAAGAGCTTGAACTTCCTGTTCGAGTAAAGTTTGGTGTTCCAGAGAGAGCTTGTGAATGCAAAGTGGAATGTTTAGAAGTGTGGTGATGAGCTCCAGACAATAACCATGTTGGATAATGTCCAACACCCACTGATCCGATGTTATTGATCGCTAATTGAGGAGAAACTGTTGCAATCGTCCTCCTAAGAGGCGTGGAATGATCGGGGGAAGAAGACGAGAGTCACTGCTTTGTGGCGGGTGCAGCACCACATGTGGAAGCACCTTTGCCTCTACCCTGTGAGTTGTTGCCCCTGTATGTGCCCCTGTAGTAGCCTCAGGGAGAGAAGTGTTGACTCTGGCCTCTGTGGTAAGAGGAAGAGGCATCGTAAGATGTTTTTGAGCCCATCCTATGGGTGGAGCGGCGAAAAGAGCCACGGGGACTTTGGTTTTTATAATGCACCCATGGACTTTGCAACTTCTGTGCCCTTTTTCATTTTCTCAAGAGCCTAGTCAACCTATGGGCCAAACAAATGCTCCTTCTCAAAGGGGACATTTAACAGGCTCTGTTGGACTTCTGGCTTAAAGCCAGATATGCACAGACAGGCATGGTGACGCAGCAAAACACTAGTATTAATGCCCCTGGCAGCAGTGTCTGCAGAGTCAAGGGTGCACCTAATGGACATGTTCAAGATAAGCTTGCCCTCAGCTCCAAGCTCCTGCCCTCTCTTTTTATGCTCTTCTGGGAGGTGTTGGAGGAGTTCCTCTATTTCGTCCCAATGGGCACGATCGTATCTGCCCAATAACCCCATGGTATTAGCAATACAACAGTGATTGGGGGACTGTGCTGCTCCTCTCGTGCAAGAGGCATCAATAAGCTTACTCTTCTTATCAGCAGGTGGAGCATCAGTCACAGCATGGGAATTAGCCGTTTTACTGGCGTTGGAGACAACCAGGAAGTTTGGTGGAATTTGCCCTCTAATATAAAGAGGGTCAGAGGGTGAGGCTTTATATTTTTTTATCAACCCTGGGAGTAATGATACAGGCCCACGCAGGATATTTAAAAATATTGTCAGTATGTCGTACCATGCCCTTGAACATAGGGAGATACTGGGTTGCCCTATGTATTGAGGAAAGGGTTTCGAAGAGGGAAATCCTCCTCTTTTGGCTCCTTATGGAGTGGTACTTTATGATAAGTTGCAGATGTGCCAATAAGCTCCTGATAAAAGAGGTGTTGTCATCAAGCGGAGATGGCCTAGCCGAGTACAAATCAAAATCAGTGTCCCTTGGAGGGTCAATGCCGTAGGCCAACCAATGATCAGGGGCCTGTGGTGCATCAAAAGCATCATCCCCTGTCCCATGCCCACCCGGGAATGAATGTGGCTTACCCTGAGGAGTGATGTTTAATGACTCAACCTGAGAGTGAGGGGGACAGGGTGGAGGTGGGGGAATAAAGAGTTGTGGTGGTGGAGGAGAAAATGGTGTAGGAGGGTGCAAGGACTGGTGGCCTTGTCGGTCTTCCTCTTCTTAGTTAGCACCAGCAGATCAATGGCCTCTTTGAAGGACAGTAGGCGCTTGACGGAGGTGGCGCAGAAACCACAGTCTTGGCCACAATATGCCCAGTGTGCGGTTATATTTGGATTTGCCTCTGGCGGGCATCGAGTTTCTCATGCATTTTGTGGATAATCGGTTCCACTGGAGTACCAGGGTCAGATCTCGGTGCCAGTCTCGAAATCTTACGAGCTAAGAAGGATTTGTGCGTCGGCACCGAAGTGGTCGATGCCGATTTAGATTTATTTGAGAAGAGGTTCTGTTGATAATTTTTTAGCTTAATTTTTCGTGGCTATTTTATAAAGGAGTTTTTAAGGAATATTGGGAATAATATACATTGGAGTATTATAATATTTTAAAATGGAGCAAGGAGAGGGATCTTTTGATGATAAGCTCAACAAGGCAATTGAGAAAATAACAACAGAGGTGTCACTTAGAATGGAAAAGAAATTAGAACTAATAGCTAAGTCTTCCAGGATGGAAGAAGAACGTTTCTGGTCGGCAACGGAAACGGAACATGCTCATGGATCTAAAAAGGCTTCTCAGAAGAGGAACCATGTGGCATCTAGTATCCCTCTGTCAAAGAGAAAGAGGTCTACTTTGGTAGAACACCTATGCTGTATTGACAGGCAAGAGGAAGATGCCTTGGGCATCAAGGATGGGCAAACAAAAGGCCCACATAAAGAATTGATAAAGATGGGTCGAAAACATAAGAGTGTTATTTGTGATGAATTCTCCGGAAGTGCGGAGGTGGAGATTAGCTGTTCATCTGATTTTAAGTCTGAGGATGACACCTCATTCAATATGAAAACGTATAAGGAAGACGTTGTGAATAAGGAAAGTGGTTTGTTGTTAGACCCACTGGGTCAAGATATGTTCGACCCTTCTATGATTAAGCATCCCTGTCCCCTGAATGGACCCCTTCAGAACATGTTGCTGATTATATCCAACATTGGATCAGGAAGGAGATTCCTAAAGAAGTACGTGTAAGGCTCAGGTCAGAGTGCCCTAGGCCAACAATTGAGAATAAAGTACTGGTGACTCCAGAGCTTGATGCTAAAATCATTGCTTTTATTGCAAAAGGGGGTCGTGACCCAAGAAAGGGGATTGATAAAGGGCTAAAGTCCTGTCAGGACAGGTTATTAGATTTAGTTGGTCCTTTGGCTAAAATTTTTGATATGACTGAGGAAGCGTATGTTGGCAAGAGCAGTGTTGATGTGGAGGAGATGCGTAAGTGGATTCAAAGAGCGTTTTGCTTGTTAAGTAACGCAAATACTGGCTTTCAATTGAAAGACAAAAAGGAATTTTATTAATGATAGACCCAAAACTAGTTGATCTAGCCTCTAAGGAAGAAGGACCAACGGCAAATGGTCTCCATTTTGGAGAAGCATTTATAAAGGACCTCTCAAGATTTGTAGGAGCTTTTAGCTCACTTCAAAAGTCTCAGAGAGAAATAAAGAAAGTTTTCAATGATCGTGTTTTTGGGTCAGCCGGGAGAACACGGAATTGGTTTCCCGGCAGAGGACAAGGCATCACGAGAGGTTCCTTTACACGTGGTTTCAGAGGTTACCAGGGCCAACAAACATTCCGCAGTGGTGGATTTTACCCCCAGAGACAAAGATTAAGGGGAAGAAATAGTCGCGGAGACAGGCGGTTCAGAGGACAGTCTGGTAAGTCTAGACCTTTCTGTTATCCCCTTAAAGTTGGGCGGCAGACTTGCACAATTTTATCATGTATGGTTTCAGATCACAAGGGACCCTTGGGTTTTAGAGACTGTACGGGGATTTCGAATAGAGTTTATAGCTTATCCTGTTCAAAAAGGTTTTATCAAGGCATCTAGTTTTCACAAAGGATCAGATGAGCTTGATAGATGTAGAGGTGCAAGAATTAATAAACAAAGGTGCAGTAGTAAAGGAGAGAGACCATGTCAGTGGGTTTGTGAGCAACATCTTCTTGGTGGAAAAGAAGGAAAAAGGTATGCGTCCGGTGATAAATCTGCGAGAGTTGAACGATTGAGTGGTGTATCACCATTTCAAAATGGAGGGGATTCATCTGCTGAAGGATGTGTTGCAGAATGGCGATTGGATGACACGTTTGGACTTGAAGGATGCCTATCTGACGATTCCAATTTGCATGGATCATCAGAGGTTCCTGAGGTTTGTGTGGAATCATCAGATGAGGAAGTTTGTTTGCTTGCCTTTCAGCCTATCGTCAGCACCATGGTGCTTTACGAAGGTTCTGAGGCCGGTTGTTGCGTATCTGAGAGAGAGAGGTGTACGTCTGATAATATATTTGGACGACATTCTGATCATGGATCAAGACAGGAGGACTCTTCTTTCGCATACAAAACTAGCAGTAGACTTACTCGAGTCTCTGGGTTTTGTGGTGAACAGGAAGAAGTCTCCATTTTTTCCAAGTCAGCAGACATAATTCTTAGGTTTTGTAGTAGACACAAAGGAAGGAGTGTTGAAGTTACCCAAGGAGAAATTAAAAAGAATCCGAAAGGAAAGAAAGAATATGCTCAAGTTGAATTGTGTGTCATTAAGAATGTTAGCTCGAATTGTTGGTCTTCTGTCATCCACAATTCAGGCTATCTTTCCAGGGCCTTTGCACTACAGGGCCTTGCAGAGACTAAAGACTTTTCATTTGAGGAATGGTTTAAAATATTCAGAGAATGTATGTCTTTCTCTAGAAGCAAAACAGGAATTAACTTGGTGGTTAAGGAATATGGAAGCCTGGAATGGGCGTGCAATTTTTGGAACGAATGCGGATCTGATTGTAGAAGCAGATGCAAGTTTGGAAGGCTGGTGTGCAAGCTGCGGATTGCAGAGAACTGGCGGAAGATGGACAGAGCAGGAAAAGAAGCTTCATATAAATTGTTTAGAGTTGTTAGCAGGCTCTTTTGCGATAAAGTGCTTTGGGCATCAGACTGCAAGATGCTCTGTTGTGTTGAGGATGGACAATGTTTCTGCTGTGAGGTATGTAAACAGATTGGGTGGACCTCGTTCAAAAGGTCTGGCAGAGTTAGCGAAAGTGTTTTGGGAGTACTGCATGGAAACGGACATTTATGTGCAAGCAGAACACATACCAGGCAAGACCAATTCTGTGGCAGATTGGTACTCTCTGAATTTTTACGATTCCAGCGATTGGACATTAGACAAGATGGTTTTCTCGAAATTGAATCTTCTGTGGGGCCCTTTTCAAGTAGACCTGTTTGCGAACAGAGTCAGTGCTCAGTTGAAGAGGTTTTTCAGTTGGCACCCGGACCCAGAGGCGGCCGGGATAGATGCTTTTCTACCGGATTGGAGGGGTCTCCATCCATATGCTTTCCCTCCTTTTGCAATGATCAGCAGAGTAACAGGGATGATTCGCAAATGGAGGGAGACAGTGGTGGTGATCACCGCCTTTTGCAGTTCGCAAGCCTGGTACCCAATGTTGTTGGAGATGAGTGTGGATTTCCCAGTTCTTCTTCCTATGTTTCAAGGGATCTTACGGGGACCTCTAGGGGAAACTCATTGTCTGATAGAATCAGGTCAGCTTCAACTTCTGGCTTGGAAACTTTCAGGGGTGTCTGGAGAAAGCCAGGACTTTCATCAGAGGCTTCAAAACTCATCGAAGAATCCTGGGCACCTGGGACAAGAAAGGCCTACAAATCAGCTTGGAACAAATGGAATGGTTGGTGTGTGGAAAGGGACCTGGATCCCGTTTCAGCTGATATAGTTCAGGTGTTGAATTTCCTTACAGATCTGTATTCTAAGGGTTTGGCTTACAGATCAGTAAATCTATACAGATCAGCCATTTCGGCTGGTCATGTTCTGGTGAACGGAATTACAGTGGGTCAAGATATTATGGTGCGTAGACTGTTGAGAAGTATTAGGTTGGCTAAACCCCCAGGTTCTAGGTATTCCACTCTCTGGGATGTTTCTCATATTCTTGTTTTTCTGGATTCTTGGAATGATAATGTAGGGTTGAATTTGAAGGATTTGTCCTTCAAGTTAACTATGCTGTTCTGCCTCCTTTCTTTCCGCAGAGTGTCTGATGTTCGAGCTTTAGAAATCTCTGGTAGGTGTTTTACTCCTGAGGGTATTTGTTTCCATATTAAACAAAGAACAAAAACAAATTCGACTACAATTTTTTATCCCTACTTGGATGAAAAGGAGAAGCTTTGTGTTGTGCGTTGTGTCAAGGAGTATGAACGTAGAACGGTGTCTTTGAGACCCCCTGGTGTGGATCAATTACTCATTTCTTATAGGCACCCTTATAAGGCTGTGTCTTCTCCAACTTTGGCAAGATGGGTAAAAGAGTTGATGATGAAAGCTTGTGTGGATAATAGTATGTTTGGAGCGCATTCGGTTAGAGGTGCGGCTGCTTCTAAAGCATGCGTCATGGGTGGAAGCCTGCAGGACATTCTTCGTTGTGCTGATTGGTCTTCTGATTCTGTGTTTAGACGTTTTTATTTCAAACCAATTGATAGCGCAGCAAGATGCTTGGTCAATATGCTTTAAATTTGCATAATATTGGCCTCCGGGTCTTGACATAAAATGTAGATTTTCCACAGCCTAGGTGGGTTGAAAATCTGGATTTTATTAAAGACACGGAGGCTAATATTATCCCTCCCTTTTTGTTCCCAACCCTGATGTTATATGTTTTCTTATTTGTACAGGTCAAGGTTAAGCTAAATGGAGCATCTTGGAATTTTCAGCTTTTCATCATCAAGGATTTCGAAGCAAGAAGTTGTTTTCTTCTTTTTTGATTTATCAAAGACTTTAATTTTTTCGTAATGTTAAGTTATTCTTCATTTCGCAGACCCTAATAAAAGAAGGGAGAGAGATGGTTGCTGGGGTTTTTTATTGGTTTGGAATGTTGTTTAAAGTTCTATATTCTCAGTTCTAGAAGCTTTTAACATGCTGCTGAGTGGTAGAAATAAAGGATTTTATGCATAATATTAGCCTCCGTGTCTTTAATAAAATCCAGATTTTCAGCCCACCTAGGCTGTGGAAAATCTACATTATAAACCATTGTGACGTTTCCTTGGTATAAAAGGTTGGTAACCAGGCAGCTGCAGCACTGCACTCGTAGATACCGGATGGGGAGGACCACTGCGGGAGGTTGGAGCTGAGGCCAGTGAGAGTAAGAAGCTGCAGGGGTGCTATTAGGCTCCAAAAAGGAAGGGAAGTGGTGGGTCTAAGGGGACAAGGTGAGTAGATAAACCAAACGAAAAGTGAACTGAAAACCGAACTTGAAACCAAACTGAAAACTGACTTGAAACTGACTTGAAATTCCAATTCTCTGCCCTTCAATTCCCTTTTTTTCACCTTCTATCCCTTCCGATCAACTTTCCAGCCAATTACCTTTCTGTCTCTACTCTCCCAATCCCTTGGGAACAACCTTCACCTCCCTTCTAATTTTCCTAGTTCTACCTTCTTTATCCTTTCCTTTTCCTTTCCCTTTTTTCTTCCCATTCTCTTCCCTTCCCCCTTAACTATTGATTCGAGCCTCTCCGCTTCCATCCCCATCCCTCCCCTTCTGACCCTTCACCTTCCCTTCTCTTCTCTTCCCTTTTCTTCCCTCCCTCCCTTCCACTCCCCTCAGCTCCCCTCCCTTCCTTTTTCTTTCCTTTCCTACTTATCTATCTCTCATCTTCTCTCCCCCTTCTCCCCCTTACTTTCTCTTTTCATCCATTCCTTTCTTCCTTACCTTTTCTGTTCTCGCCCATACCACACGCCGCTCCACTGCCCTTCCCTTCTTATGTACATATTCAATCCTCCCCTTTCTCTTTTCCTAACCTTTTCCTTTTCATTCCTTCACATCCAAACTTCCCTATCTCTCCTCTTCTCTCTTCCCTTTTCCCATTCCTTTCTATTTGCCACCATTCCTTTCTTCCTCACCTTATCTTTAATTTCCCGTTCCATCACTCACACGGCCATGCCCTTCCCTTCCCTCACCCCTCCCTTTTCCTTTCCCTTTCCCTTATCCTTTCCCTTTCCCTCCCTCTTCTTTTCTTCCCTTTCCTCTCCTTCCCCTCTCCCTCCCCTCTCCCTCCCCATCCCTTCATCTCACTCTTCCCCTCACACTTCCCTTCCCCTTTCCCCTTCCTTCCCTTTCCCCTTCCATCCCTTTCCCCTTCACCTTCCATTTCCTTCCCAATCTCCCTCCCCTTTGTCCTTTTACCCTTCTCCCTCCCCTTCTACCCACCCTTTCACCCAGCCTTCTCCTCACCCTTCCCTTCCCCATCCCCCTTCCCCTTTCCCCCTTTTCCTTTTCCTTTCCCCTTTTCCTTTCCTCTTTCCCCCTTTCCTTTTCCTTTCCCTTCCCTTCCCATTTTTCCTTTTCCCCTTCCTATTTCACCTTTCCTCTTCCCTTTGCTTCCCTTTCCCCTTCCTTCCCTTCCATTTCCTCTCCTCTCCTCTCCTTCCCTTCCCTTTTTTCCTTTCTCCCTACCCTCTGTCTTTTTACCCCTCTCCCTCTCCTTCCGCCCTTCCCTTGCCATTGCCTCCCTTTCCTCCCTTTCCTCCCCTTTATTTCCTTTCCTTTTCCTTCACTTTCCTTCCCTTTCCTTTTTCCTGACTCCCTCTCCTCACCGTCCTTCTCTCCCCACTCCCCTTCCACCCACCCTTCCCCTTCCCCTCCCACTCCACTTCCCCTCACCATTCCATTCCCTTCTCTTCCTGTTTCGCCTTCCCCTACCCGTTTCTTCTTACTACCTCTCCCTCCCCATTCCATTCCATTCCCTTCTCTTCCCATTCCTTCCCTTTCCTTTCTCTCACTCTACCCATCGCTCCCTCCACTTCCCTTCCCTTTCCTCCCCTACCCTACCCTTCCTATCCTTTTCTACTTTTCCCTTCCCTTACCCCTCCCCTCCCTTTCCTTCCTCCTTCTTCCTTTCCCCTACTTCCCTTCCCTTCCTTTCCATTTCCTTCCCATCCCCCATCTCCCTCCCCCTTCCACTCCCTCTTCCCCTCACCTCTCCTTTTCCCTCCATTCCCTGCCCTTCCCTTCCCTATCCCTCACCTTCTCTTGCCCTTCCACTTTCCTTTCTATTCCCTTTCCTTCCTGCTTTGCATTCCCCTTCTCTTCCCTCCCCCTCTTTGTACCCTTCCCCTCTCTCTTCCCCTCACTTTTCCTTTTCCCTCCCTTTTTCTCTCACTGTCCCCTCCCTCTTCCACTCACTGTTCCCTTCCCCATCCCTTGCACTTCCCTCCCGCTCACTTCCCTTTCTTTCTCTTCCCCAGCCTACCCTACCCTACCCTTCCATTCCCCTTCCCCTTCCCCTCTCCCTCCCCCTTCCCTTCACTGTTCCCTTTCTTTCCACATCCCTCACCCTTGCCTTCTCATCCCTTCCCTTCCATTACATTCACTTCCCCTTCCATTCTACCCTACCCGTTCCTCTCAGACACCTTTTCCCTCACCCTTCCTCTCACCCTTTCCCTCACCCCTCCCTTTCCATACCCTACCTCTCCCCTTCTTTCCATCCCTTTTCCTTTCCTTTCCTTCCCCTCTCCATTTCCCTTCCCCCTCTGTCCTTCTTCCCTTCCCTTTCCTCCCCTTCCCACTTTACCCTCACCCTTTCCTTCCCCTTTCTCCTCCTCCTTCCCCTTCCTCCCCCCTCTCTAGCCCCCTGTCCATCCTTCGTCCCTTCTCTTTCCCCTTTCCCATTTTGCTTTCTCCTTTTCCCTTTTTCCTTTTCCCCTTTCCCTTTCCCCTTGCCCTTTCCTCCCTTTCCCCTTCATCTTCCTCCCCTTCACTTTCCTCTCCTTCCATTCCCCTTTTCCCATCTCCATTACCTCTCTGTCCTTTTACTCATCAAACCTCCCCTTCCACCCACCCTTCCCCTCACCCCTTCCGTTGGCCCCCCTTCCCTTTCCACTTCACCTTCCCTTTTCTGTTTCTTCCCACTCCCCCTCTCCCTCCCTACCTTCCCCTTTCCTCCCCTTCCTCCTCCTTCCTCTTTCCCTTTCTCTTGCTTTCCTTTTCCTTTCCTTTCCTTCCCTTCTCTTTTTGCCCTCTCCCTCCCCTTCCACTAACCCCACCCCACCCTTCCCTTTCCCCCTGTCCCTCTCTCTCCCCTTCTCACTTTCCCTCCCTCTCCTCATAACCCTCCCCTTCCTTTCCCCATTCCTCACCCTTTCCCATCCCCTTCTGTACCCTACACCTTCACATCTCCTCCCTTCCCCTTTAGTTCCCCTTTCGCTTCCCCTCACCCATCCCCTCACCCTTCTCCTCTCCCTTCATTTCTCTTCCCCTTCCTTCCCTTCCCCTTTTCCCACTCCCTCTCTCTCCTTCCTTCTCCAGTCCCCCTCTCTTTCTACTCTCTTTACCTTCCACTCATCTTTCCTTTCCCTTTCCCCTCCCTTTGACCTCCCCTCCCCTCCCCTTCCCCTTCCCCTTCCCCTTACCCCTCCCTCCCCTTCCTCATACCCCCTTTGTCTTTCCTCCTCTCCCTCCCCATAACCCTCCCCATAACCCTTCCTTTCCCCATTCCTCACCCTTTCCCATCACCTCCTTTTCCCTTCCGTACCCTAGCCCTTCCCTTCTCTTCACTACCCCTTTTGTTCCCCTCTCCCTTTCGCTTCCCATAACCCATCCCCTATCCCCTCACCCTTTCCCTTCATTTCTCTTCCCCTTCCTTCCCTTCCAGTTTTCCCACTTTCTCTCTCTCCTTCATTTTCCCCTATCCTCTCTTTCTACTATTCCTTATCTTCCGCTCATCTTTCCCTTTCCCTCTTCTTTCCCCTTCCCCTTCCCCTTCCCCTCCCTTTCTCTTTCCTTCTCCCTCTCCCATCCTCTACCATATCCATTGCATTTCCACCCCTCCTCTATTCTCTCCTCCCCTTCTCTTCTGTTCCCTTCCCTTTTTCTTCTCTTCCCCTCTCCCTCCCCTTCTCCTCACCCTCACCCTTCCCTTCCTTCCAGCCCCTTACCCTCTCCTTCCCCTCAACCTTCCCCTCACTCATCCCCTTCCCTTCCCACCCTTCCTCTACCCCAATTGCCTCCCCCTACTTCCCGTCCCGTCTTGTCCATTGCCTTCCCTTCCCTTTTCTTTACCCATCTCTCTCCCCACCCTTCCCTTCTCACCCTCACTCTTCCCTTCCCCTCTCCCTCTCCTTCCCCTCAAACTTTCCTCATTCACCCTTCCCCTCACCTTACCCTTCCCTTCCCCCTTCACCTCCCCTTCCTTCTATTCCCATCCCATCCCTTTCCTTTTATTCCCATCCCTTTTCTTCCATTCCCATCCCTTCCCTTCCCCTCTCCCTCACCGTTCCTTTCCCTTCCCCATCACTCACACTTCTCTTGCCCATTTGCTGTCTCTTCCATTCTCTTACCTCACGTTCCACTCACTCTTTCCCTAACACTTCCGCTTCCTGTCACCCTACACCTCACCCTTCACCTCACCCTTCCCTTCCCTCTCCCTCCCTTTCTCCCAATACCTCTCCCTTCCCTTCCTCTCACCCTCTCTCCCCTTCCCTCACCGTATCCTTCCTTTCCATTCCCCATCACTCACCCTTCCCTTGTCTTCCCACTCACCCTCACCCTTCCCCTCTGTTCCTCTTTCACTCTCCCTCCTCCTCTGTTCTTTCCTTCCTTCCTTTCCCTTCCCTGTTTCCTCTCCTTCTACTCACCCTTCCCTTCCCTTTCTCTCTCTCTCTTTCCCTTCCCTTCCCTTCATTTCCTTCCCTCTCCCTTCTCCTCACATTTCCCCTTCCTCTACACCTTCCCTTCCCCTACCACTCACCCATCCCCTCACCATTCCCCTTCCCTTCCACTCACACTTTCCCTCACCGTCACCCTTCCCCTCACCTGTCCTCTCACCCTTTCTCTCACCCGCCCCTCCGTACTCTACATCGCCCCTTCTTCCCTTCCCTTTCCCTTACCCCTTTGTGTCCCCCTTTCTGCTCCTCCCCCTCACCCTTTTCTTCCCTGTTCTCCTTCCCCTTCCTTTTCTTTTCCTTTTCCCTCTCCAACCCGTGTCCATCCTCTTCCCTTCACATCTCTCATCTCCCTCCCACTTCCCCTTCCTCTCTCTTCTCCTCACCCTTCCTTTCCATTCCTTTCCTTTCCTTTCCCTTCCCTATCCCTCACCTTCCCTTCTTTCTCCTTCCCCTTCACTTACCTCCTCTTCCCGTCCCTTCTCTGTCCCCTCACTTTTCCCTTCCTCTCCTTCTTCTCCTCACTGTTCCCTTCCCCTTTCCTATCCGTCATCCCTCATCCTTCCCTTCACTCCTCTTCCTTTCTCTTCCTTACCCTTCCCTTCCCCACTGCCTCCCCTCCCATTCACTGTTCCTTTCCCTTCCCCATCCCTCACCCTTGCCTTCTTATCCCTTCCCTTCCATCCATTCCCTTTCCCTTCCCTCTTCCTTCCCTCCCCCTTCCATTCTGCCCTACCCTTCCCCAACCTTCTACTCCCTTCCCCCTCCCCCTTCCTCTCTTTGACACCCTTCCTCTCATCCTTTCCCTTCCCCCTCCCTTCCCCTTCTGTACCCTACCTCTCCCCTTCTTCCCTTTCCTTTTTCTTCTCCTCCCCATTCCCTCCTCTATCCCCCTCCGTCCCCCTTCCCCCTCCCTTTCCACCTTACCCTCACCCTTTCCTTCCCCTTTCTCCTCCTTCCCTTTCTCCTCCTTCCCTTTCTCCTCCTTCCCTTTCCTTTCCTTCCCTTCCCCTTTTCCCCTGTCCATCCTCTCTTCTCTTCCCTTCCCTACTCTTCCCTTCCTTTCCCACTCCTCCCTTTCCCTTTTTCCTGCTTCCTTTTCCTTCCCTTCCTTTCCCCCTTTCCCACTCCTCCCTTTCCCTTTCCCTTTTTCCTGCTTCCTTTTCCTTCCCTTCCTTTCCCCCTTTCCCCTCTCCCTTCCCTTCTACCCACCCCTTTCTTCCCTTCCCTTTCCCCCTCCCTCCCCTCCCTATAACCCTATAAACCTCCCCTCCCCTTCCTTTCCCCATGCCTCACCCTTTCCCATCACCTCCCTTTCCCTTTCGTACTCTACCGCTTCCCTTCTCCATTCCCCTTTTGGTCCCCTCTCCCTTTTGCTTCCCCTCGCCCACCCCTTCCCCTTTCCCTTTCATTCTCTCCCTCCCATAACTCTCCCATCATAACCCTACCCCTCTCCTTCCTTTCCCCAAACACTTCCTCTTACCCTTACCCTACACCTCACTCTTCACCTCACCCTTCCCTGTCCCTCCCTTTCTCCCAAATCCTCTCTCTCCTCTTCCCCTCACCCCTTTCGTCATTGTATTCTTCCTTTCCCCAACCCATCACTCACCCTTCCTTTGCCCTTCCCCTCATCCTTCCCTTCTGGTCCTCTTCCCTTCTCCCTCCCCCTCTGTTCTTTCCTTCCTTTCCCTTCCCTGCTCCCTACCCTTCTACTCTTCTACTCATGCTTCCCTTCACCCTTCACTTCCCTTTCTCTCCCTTTCCCTTTCCCTTCCCTTCATTCCCTTCCCTTCCATTCTCCTCCCTTCCCTTCCCTCTCCCCTTCACCCTTCCCACCCTTCCCTTCCACCCCCTCTCCCATCACCCTTTCCCTTCCTTTCTCTTCCCTACCCTTTCCTTCCTCCTTTCCTTCCCCTCTCCCTCCCCTTCCACTCACCCATCCCCTCACCATTCCCCTTCCCTCACACTTCCCCTCAAAGCCACCCTTCCCCTCACCCTTGCTCTCACCATTTCCCACACGCCTCCCTCTTTGTACCCTACCTCTCCCCTTCTTCCATTCTGCTTTCCCACACCTTTCCTTCCCCGTTCTCCTTCCTCTTCCTTCCCTTTCCCTTTTCCCTCTCCATCTCCCTGTCCATCCTCTTCCTTTTCCCTTTCTTCCCTTCGTTCCCTTCGAATCCCTCCCCTTTTCCCCTCCCCCTCCCCCTCTCCCTCCTTCTCCCTCACCTTCCACTCACCCCAGCATTCCCTTTCCCCTCTCCCTCTCGATCTCCCCTCCCTCTCCTCATAACCCTCCCCCTCCTCTTCCCTGCCCTTCCCTTCTCCGTTCTCCCTTCTCCATTCTTCACCCTTTCCCATCCCATCCTTTCCCTTCTGTACCCTACCCCTCCCCTTCTTTTCCCTTCCCTTTTTGTTCCTCTCTCCCTTCCCCTCACCCATCTGCTTACCCATCCCCTTACCCTCCCTTCCTCCTCCCCTTCCACTCACCCTCACCCTTCCCCTCCCTCTCCCAACCCTCCTCCTCACCATTCCCTTCCTTTCCCTTCCCCATCACACATCCTTCCCCTTGTCCTTCCTCCTACCCTCCCCCTTTCCCTCTCTTCAACGTTTCCTCCCTTTCCCTCTCCCTTCCCCCTTCTCAAAAGGGGAAAGGTACAGGAAGGTAATGGAAGGGGAGAACGGGAGAAGGGAGGGGGAAGGGAAGAGAAGGGGAAGGGGAATGGATGGGGAAAGGAAGGAAAAGGTGAGGGATGGGATGGGCAAATGAAGGAAAGGGAGGAGAATGGAAGGGAAGGGTGAGAGAAGGGAAGGGTGGGAAGTGAAGATAGGGGTGGGGTGGTGTTGGGACTAGAGGGGAGAGAAAAGGAGAGGAGAGGATGGTAAGCGACAGGAAGGGAAGAGAACGTTGACCGGAAGGGTGAAGGAGAGGGAAAGAAGGGGAGGATGAGGGGATGAGGAAGGGGAGGATGAGGAGATGGGGAAGGGGAGGATGAGGAGATGGGGAAAGGGGTCGGGTGGGGAAGGGGGTGGTGTGGGGTGGGGTGGGGAAGAAAAGTGGATGGGGAGAGAAGAGGAGTGAAGGAAATGTGAGGGAAAGGGGCAGCGGAAGGTTGAGAGGGAAGGGAAAGGGAAAGGGGTGGGGAAGGGCATGGGGTGGGGTGGGATGAAGGGAACGGGGTGGGGAAAAGGGAGACGGAGTGAAGGGGAGGGTGAGGGAGAGAAGGGGAGGGTGTAGGGATGGGGAAGGGATGGGGATAGGGATGAGGAAAGGGAAGGGAGAAGGGAAAGGTAGGGGAAGGAAAAGAAAGGAAAGGGTGAGGGTAAGGGATGAGGGAAAGGTAAGCAAAGGGAAGCGAAGAGGAGGAGGTGGGTGAGTGGGAGGGAAGCCAAGGGAACAAGAGGGAAGGGAACAGAAGAGAATGAAAGGAGGGTGAAGGGAAGGGATGAGAAACAGTGAAGGGGAGAGGGAAAGGTGAAAGAGAAGGTGAGGGATAGTTAAGGGGCATGGGAAGGGAAGGGGATAGCCATGGGAAGGAAAGGAAAGGAAAGGGAAGGAAATGGAAGAGAAGGGTGAGAGAAGGGAGGGGGAGTTAGGGGGAAGGGAATGGAAGGGTGGGAATTGAAGGCAGGGGTGGGGAGTGGAGAGAAGGAGGGGATGGGAAGGCACAGAAAGGGAAGAGAAGGTTGAAGGAAAGGATAGGAAGGGAATGGAAAGAAGGGAAGGGGAAGAAGAGGGAGAGAGGGTAAGGGGAGGGAGAGAGGATAAGGGGATGGGGATGAGGATGGGTGAAGGATGGGGGAGGGACAGGGAAGGGAAGGGAGGGGAAGGGAAAGGAAAGGAAAAGGGGAGGGAAAGGGAAAGGGAAGGATAGGGTGACTGAATGGGACAGGGGGAGGTGGAGGCAGAAGGGAAGGGAAAGTTGTAGGAAGGGAGAGGGACAGAAGGGGAGGGTGAGGGGATGGAAAGGGAAGGGGTGGGGAAGGGAATGAGGCGGGTGGGGAAGAGAAGTGAATGGGGAAGAGAAGGGAAGGGCATGGAAGGGAAAGGGAGGGAAGGGAATGGAGGGAAAGGATGGGAAGGGGAAAGTAAATGAAGGGAAGGGCAGGAGGGATGGGAAGGGAAGGGGAGGAAGCGAAAGGAAGAGGGGAAGAAGGGAAGTGGATGATGAGCGGATGATAAAGGGATTGGGAAGGCAAGAGATGGGATGAGATGAGCTGGGGAGGAGAGATAAGGGAAAGAAAGGAAGGGGAGGGATGGGAAAGGAATGGGAGGGGAATGGGAAGGAGAGGAGGAAGACAAGGGACAGAGACTATTGGATCGGCTACATAACATTGGGATTGGTGGCCTGGTGCTAAAGTGGCTGACCTCCTTCCTTGACAATAGAAGCCAAGAAGTATGGATTCCGCCGTTTGCTTCCCCTATACAGAACTTGAAGGTGGGTGTCCCCCAGGACTCAGCACTGAGCCCTACCTTTTTAATGCTTATGCGAATCCTCTGGCCGTTTTTGAATGCTAAGGACACTCAGCTTCTTTTCACTTGTGATAAAAGGGCGGAATTTGAGGGTGAAATCATAAAAAATTATCTATCTAAAGTATTTAACTGGTTGGCCATCAACCAACTAAAATGGAACCCAGACAAATCGGAGATCGTTTTCTTTGGCACTACCCTACAGAAGTCTGGAGATCGTGGTGGCCCCAGGAGGTCCCTCCCCCTGCCACTCTGCAGAGTTCAGTGACATATTTGGGGATTAAAATTGACAGTGTGCTGCACCTGCAACCCCAAATTCAAGCTCTGGTGGGCACTCTGAAAAAATTCTTGCCACTCCTCTCTGTTGATGCTAGCAAAACAGTGGTCCAGGCCTTAATCATATCCAGACTCGGTTATGGAAATGCCCTGTATCTGGGTCTGCTGGAATATCTCTTAAACTGGTTACAAATTGTTCAAAATGCATCGGCCAGACTGGTTCTCAATCTTGACCCTAGAACCCGTCTGTCCCCACATCTTTATGCACTTCTCTGGCTTCCCATGAAAAAGAGGATTCAATTTAAAACACTGATCCTGGCGCATAAAGCATTACATGGAAAGGGCGCAGTATACCTTAGGAGGAGGCTTTCTACTTATGCTCCTTCCAGGACACTACGATCGACTTTTGGTCATCTAGTCACCATTCCAAAAATGGACTAGAATCGGTGGTAGATCATTCTCTTATCTCGGTGCTAAAGCCTGGAAGCAACTTCCGCTGGCACTTCTGGCCACCCCGGCACTCTCAATTTTCAGGAAGAAATTAAAAACTTGGCTGTTTCAGGAAATGAGGTAATTCTATCCAGTCTCCTGTGTTGCAGAGTACTTGCTCCAGCGCCGGGACACTCCTTGGAGTAGGCGTGCGCTTTATAAATGCCATTTCATTCATTCATTCAAGGGAAAAGGAAAGGGCACAGATAAGGAGAAAAAGGTGACAGAAGGAAAAAGGATAGAAGAGGTAGGGAAGAAAGTAATGGAAGAAAAGGGAAATGGAAAGAAAGGGGGGAGATGGGGAGAGGAAAGATAGGAACATAAGGAAGATAAGGAAAAAACGGAGAGGAGTGGAAAGCAAGAGGAAAGGGAAGGGAACTTGATTTGAAGGAAAGGGAAGGGAATTGGAGTTTCAAGCCAGTTTCAAGTTAGTTTTCAGTTAACTTTTCATTTGGTTTATTTACTCACCTTGTGCCCTTACACCCAGCCCTTCCCTTCCTTTTTGGAGCCTAATAAGCCCCCTGCAGCTTCGTTACCAGCCTTTTATACCAAGGACACGTCACAATGGAGACTTTTCAACGTGTCATCATATGCCAATGGTTTATGGGTAATGCCATATGTTTCAGTTTGATGAGAGGGTAGGCAAGACATGGGTTTAATTAAATATCCTGAAAACAAGCAACTGTTTATTCACAAAAGATAATTCCTCGATGAAACTAAAAGACGATCCATTCTCTCTGCTGCGGCAGAGGCCCCACCTCTGCACATACCCTGGACCTCGTGACATCACACGGATGGTTTGTTACGTCATGAGTGTTCCATTCACAGGATTCTGTTATTGGTGCTGCTGGGAAGGCGCAGACCTTTAATATTAATTTAAAATGTGGAGTTTTCTCAGTCTTCATTTAAAATAAATGAAATCTTCAACATTAGGCGCATTGGCGTGCACTAGGCTGTTGGGCTAATAGGTCTTTAGCCCCTTCTGAGCTGCCGTGGGCTGGACTCGCCGGGCTGGGGCTGCAGTCCTGAAGGCCTACCTCATCTTAAGTGCTCCACTCTCTTCTCCTGATAGCATTGCTGTTCTGCACAAAGATTAGGAGGGACTGTTAAAGATGGCCACAGATCGGGAAATGTAATGGATAGGCCCTGTAATGAGCCGAATGACTGGGGAGATCAAAGTGGAAATTGAACCCAGGAGATGGCACAGAGAAAATATGAAGCTAGCTGAGCAAAGTAAACAAAAGAGAGAAGTGTGAACAAAAGAGACAAATTGGAAGAGAGAGTTGGGCACTAACGGAGGGACAACTCAGAGAAAATGGACAGTGAATGAAGCACAAAGATTGGTGAAACATTGTAAAGAGTTGTACCACCTAATGTTACCTACATTTGTTAGTATTTTCTTTATGTCTATGTATTATCCGTAACGTTCTGTATCCTCTGCTCACCTGCCATGGTTCTTAGCGTGCGCACTTCCAAACATGCTTATGTTTGAAAGTGCATCGCTCGTGTCACTGTTCACCAACGAAGCATGCTAACTGTTGCTTATCATTGGCAGTTCATGCTTCGTTGGAGACAGATGCACTCCCGTGAATTGCTGCATATCTACAATAAACCTACAAGAAATTGAACTTCTTTCGGCTCATTCTTTACTTGGAATTACTTACCTTTGGACACTTTATAAACATACAAAACAGGATGGGTGCCAAGAGAAGGGTGTGCACAGTGAGGGAGCGCTGCGCTGTAGAGGGAGTTCAGTGATACAGGCAGAGAGAGGGTGAAGGCAATGCGGAGGGACACTGTCAAGAGGGTACTTGGGGATATGTGGACTAAGGGACACAGACAGGGACATAGAAAAAGCAAACAAGCAGAAAAATGAAATGTGGAGAACATCTTACAGAGAGGATAGAATCTGAAAAATTGGACGCAGATGAATAGATATGATTGGAGCGACATGGGCGGCTAAAGCCATGAGAAAGGGGAATTGGAAGCAGGCAGAGAGGGAAAAGAACTAGATGAACATAAAGATGGAGACTGGGCGGGATAGACAGCCAGATGGAGAAACAAATGTGGGAGATGTGCACAAGGGGAGGGACAGAGAAAGAAGACACAGAGCATAGGTGAGTGGACATGAGAATCTAATAAATGGGGAGAACCTGTGGAATTCAGCAAAGGGGTAGAACCAGACTCCGTGGAGAGTTAAGGGGGTGGGTGGAGGCTGGGGAGTCAGATGTAGCCAGACCTCGGCAGAGTGTCAGGAATGGGTGGAGGCTGGGGAGTCAAATGAAGGGAGACCTCGGCAAAGAGTCAAGGGGATGGGTGGAGGCAGGGGGGTCAGATAAAGAGAGACCTCAGCAGAGAGTCAAAGAGGTGGGTAGAGGTTGGGGAGTCAGATGAAGGAGTTGTGGCATGAGGGAGAGAGTCCTGGCAGACATTGTTGGTGAGAGAGGGAGGTCAAGGCACGTTGGGACTCATGGGAGCACCAGAGGATGTAGTGTCAAGCAAAGGACAAGCTGATGCGGTGAAGATGTGGTCATGGGAAGAGGCTGGGGTAGAGGGATATCTTTGGGGGAGATGAGAGAGGCAGTAAAGTCAGATTTGATCAGTTTGGTGAGTGTGAAAGGAAATAGAGGCTGTGGTGCAGGGGGGGGGGACTGGCTGCATTGGCCACAGTGCTGGCTGTCATATTTGGGTCTGTGGTATATGAAGGAGGAGCAGGGTGGAGGAACCAGGTTCAAGCCCCACACACACATACTAACACATACAATGGGCATGCTCAGTAATGCAAGAGCTTTCCCACTGTGTGTGTTGCATGGCAGAAGGCTGATTTTCTCAGCCCTTTTCCTGCCAACCTCTGTCTGCCCCCCCACATGTCTATCTACCCTTCTGCTAATGCTCCAGCTTCTCGGTATGGGGTGCATTCCTCTGCCTGCACAGCCCTGGTCATGGTGGCTTGCCAGACACTATGCTTTTGTACTACTTTTGCCTGTTTATGTGCACCTGCCTGTGTGTTACTTTGTACCTGTTTGTTCTATGAAATTGCCTAAGCCTCTGTATATGAGTGTATGCCTGTTACACACTCACTTCATCAATGTGTCAATGAATTGTGGTACATTGTGGTAAATATGTGCATTATTGTGGAAACAGGGTAAAGAAGTACATTACTGTTGGATTGTGGAACATGGGCAAATATGTGCAATGCTGAGTTAGCAGTGTTTGCCGATGGGCATTAGACTGAGCAGTAAAGGGTTAGTGTGTGGGTATTATGTTTTCTAAAGTATTGTTATGTTATCATGTTATCTGTTCTGTATAGGCTTGTACCATTAGTATAGCATTGTAGTGCTTTCATAATATGTGTGCCCTTTTGTACATTGAGAGATTTCCATCAATCGTTTATGGTTGTTTGGCTTGTGTTTGGTAGTGAGGACAGGTCTGGTGGCTTAATGGTCTAATGCGTCCACTGTAGGGGCCTGTTTTTGACTTCATGGTCACAGGTTCAAATCCCAGCGGGTCACTCAGCCTTTCATCCTTTCGAGGTTGATAAAATAAGTATCATTGAGTTGGGTAACAATAAACATGTTACTCAGCGCCAAGATACCCTTCTGGGTGAACGTGCGCTTCACAAATAAACATGCTATGTTATGTTATGGTTAGTAGTGATTTCTTAAAGGTTTTGTATAGTAGAGTTTATTGTTAACATGAAACTAAAATGAAATGATTCTACTAAAGTCCTTTCTAGTGATCAGTGTCTGTTTATTTATTTAGGAGTTTTATATAGCGCTAGCCAGACCCGAAGGTATCGGAGCGCTTTACAACATAGGTAGCGGGGAAGAACACACAGATAAGAGTTACAGTAGTATACATATTGACTCAGTGTGAATCAAAAGTCTCATAGGATATCACAGCTTGGGAGTAATATATACATTGGCACGTGAGGAGGCCCTTTCCGGGGGGGGGGGTACAGGAACGAGTCAGGAGGTGTGAGAGGTAGAAGTCTTAGTGTTAAGGTGGCTGAGTGCTGCAGTGGGCAAGAGTCTGCGGCAGCTATTCATTCGGAAAGGATCGGGTGAGGAAGAGGTCTTTGAGCTGCCTTTTGAATTTTAAGAAGTAGGCGGTAGTCCTAATGTGGACTGGGATGGAGTTCCAGATTTTGGGTGCGTTTCCAGAGAAGGATCGAGAAGAGGTTTTTTGTTTGCGCGTTTTCGGAGGGATGAGGAGTAGAGTGTTGGTGCTCCTGAGGCTCCTTGCCTGACCAGCTTTCTTGAGTTTGGCAGCCAGGTAGGCGGGTTTCCCAGTGTGTAGAGCTTTGTGCGTGAGACAGGCAGTTCTGAAGTTGGCACACATTTCAATAGGGAGCCATTTTAGTTCTCTGAGTGCAGGCGAGATGTGTTCAAATTTCCTTACTCCGGTTACCATTCTGGCTGAGTTGTTCTGAGGGGAGCTAAGTGGGACTTTGCTGTTCCGGTGAGGGTTGCGTTCCCGTAGTCCAGTCTGGACAACACCAGGGATTGAGTGGCTTGTTTGAGGTCACAAGGGGGGATGAAGGGTTTTATTTTGTTGACCAGTTTAATGTGGAGGAAGGCGCTCTTGGCGGAGTTTGTGATGTGTTTGGCCATGTCTAGTTTTGGGTCCAGAGTGATTCCCAGTGATTTTACAGAGTCGGCCAAGGTGAGATTGTGGTTGAGAGCATCAATGGCTTTTAGCCATTCTGCGATTTGAGGGTTCTGTTCCTTGTTGGAAATGAGAAGGATTTCCGTCTTGTCTCGGTTGAGTTTCAGGTGGTTGAGTGATAGCCATTGTTGGGCTTCTCTTAGAGTGTTGTTTAGTCTTTGGGTGTCGTTAATGGAGGAGACTTCGAGATAGATCTGGGTGTCATCCGCATAAAGGTGGAAGGGGATATTGGTGTTTTTGAATATGGAGGTGAGGGGTTCCATGTAGATGTTGAAGAGTTGCGGGGAAAGAACTGATCCTTGGGGTACGCCCCTGCTGACAGGGCGTAGGTCAGACAAAAAGTTGTTGATTTTTATTCTTTGGGTGCGGTGGTGTGCTGAAGGACTTTGGTGACTTTCTTTGAGCTGGGTAGTCAGTTGCCCATTGGCCCCGCCTAGAGAGATTGTTTTCTAGGCGGGGTCACTGTTCTATTAAGAGTTATGATGCAATGATGTGTGTGTGGTAAATTCAGGTTGTTTATCTTAATGCCTCTATGACTTATGTTGGTGTGTTGCTTGGGTAGAGCTGTTGAGCTGACAGCACTTTGTTAACTACATGGCCTTGGTGTTCTGGTGTGTAGTCAGGGAGGCTATCTGTTGTGTTTGAGAAAAGCAGATAATTAGTCAAATTGGTAAGGTGTTATGTGGCATGTATTGTTGGGAAAAATGAAATTCCTGTGTGATGGAAGGTAGGATCAGAGAAGCAAAGCAGGCGAGAGGGAGTGAAAAAACTAATTTAGTGTGTGTGTGTGTGTGTGTAATCACACACTATCTCTGTGGAAACATGGGCAGCACTATAAGCATACACTCTCTCTGTAGGGACTTGAACAGGACTATAATCACACACCATCTCTGTGGGGGCCTGGCCATTACTATAATCACATGACTATAATTACATACTATCTCTGCGGGCATTTAAACATAACTATAACAACACACTATCTCTACAGAGACCTTAACATCACCAAAATCACACCCTATTGTAGCAAGGACTATCATAAGTCACTAGCTCTGTGAGGACGTGAACATAAATATCATTATCATCACATACTATCTCTATGACTCTAATCAAACACTGTCTCTCTAGGAACCTGAGCATCACTACAGTCACATACTATCTCTTTGGGGACTTGAGCACGACTAGAATGACAAACTATCTCTGTACAGAGCTACGATATCACTATAATCATTTGCCATCTCTGTGGGATTTGAACATGGCTGTCATCACACACTATTATTGTGGGCACTTAAACAAAGCTATCATCACACACTATCTCTGTGGGGACCTGATCATCACTATAATCACACACTATCTCTGTGGGGACCTGATCATTACTATAATCACACACTATCTCTGTGGGGACCTGAGCATCACTATAATCACACACTATCTCTGCAAGGACTTGAACATGACTATCACCAGACACTTCCTCTGTGGGGGCTTGAACATGACTAATTGAACACTGTGTTTATGGAGGCCTGAGCATGAGTATAATCTCACCCCATCTCTGTGGGGACTTAACATGACTATCAACACACACTATCTCTGTATTCTTGAGCATTAAAATAAGCAAACCCCACCTTCAAGGGGACTCTCATTACACAGTCATATGAAACAGACGCATAGTGGTGAAGCTATAGAAAATGAAACCAGGAAATCTAGCCCTGATTTTCCCATCTAACTGCATTGCACACTCTATGGCTAGTCAATTAATTTGCCTATGTGTACTTTCCTTCTATCTTAACATTTGTGAGCATTTGACAATGAGCTCTGTATCTGTGAGTCCCTTTATGTGGATTTTCTTGCCTATGTTTTTCTGATGAGAAATGCATTATCAACATCCAAATTGTCTTTATATATGAATAAACTATCATGCAATCGAGGTACAGGACTGGAAAATAATCATTTAACCATTCAGGTTTGAATGTATTCAATTGCAAATAACAGTTTTGGAGTAAGTCCTCTCAAGGTTAGTAACACATGTTCAGGTCCTCCTCATAAGGACGCTTCTGTGCATGTGATTAAATTACGCTATATTTGCACATTTGAAGCAGGATCCTGCATTCTGATTTTTTTCTTAATATTTGTCTGCTATTTTTATATTTTGAAAACTTTGGAAAAGGTTGTCCCCATAAAGCAGGTATACACACATAGTCTCCGCAAGGATGATAACACGTGTGTGTGTGTGTGTATGTTCAGTTTATCAGTAAATGTTACAAAATAAAAACTTGTTGAGATGTGTTGATAATCTCCCTGAAGAGCTTAGTATCCGATCTGAGAATTGGTGGCACCGCCCAATAGAAGTATAATGGCTTGCTTCCAAATTTTCAGTGTATCGCAAGTATTTTCAATGCTACGTTTCCTTTTAATTAGTTTCATCAATTTTTGACTCTTTTTTTTAATAAAGATTGAGAACCCAGTAGAAGGCTTACTCTGAAAAGGTGTCAGAGTCCCACAGAATAGATGATGGCAGAGCCAGACCCCCTCAGGGTAGAGGTGTCTCAGAATTGTAGGACTTCAGATTTGGGCGGTCTGAGAGACAGAGGTCCTCAGAATAAGGTATCAGAGCCCATCATGCAAGTATGGTATCCTTTGCATGCCACTCACTTTGAAGGCTAAAAATATGAGAAAGTGTATGTGTGTCTGTGTGAACGAGAGTGGAGAGTGGAGGTGTCCAGTCCTTCTGCCTGTTAGGATCCTAAGAAGGAGACGCTTCACTCTGTGCAGGTGTGCAATGCTATACTAGAGTGCAACGAGGGAAAGCACTACAGTGAGCAAGCATTGGCAAAGCCAATAGGTTTCGCCTCTGCAAATTCTATTGGTTTGTGAATGATTTGTTAGATACGCTATACAGCAGCATGACTTAAAGTAAAAAAAAAGCCCTATGACAGGGTCAACGCTGACCACATCATAGTGGTTTTTAAAAACACTTTAAGCAGTGCCGCTGTGCAACATGTTTTAAAAATGAAAGTGTGCGTGTGTAATGTGAGGGTTACTCTATATAAATATATATCTAAAGACTCTATATAAATCCTCGTACATACCATAATTCCAGAAGCTCTGTGTGTATGTAAGGTCTTGAGGACCATGTATGTAATTATGCTAATAATAGGCATTTATATAGCAGACAGTACAAACGTGTTTTTAAATAAGTGATTATTTGACCACTTTGCTCTCTCACACAAAATATAAACCTGTGACACATTCTTGATGTGCACTGATCTTCAACAGGCAGTTAATTATTGTGGGATAACTGAAACCTGTGACCAGAGCTTACACACTGATAACTGGAGGGATAGCTCAGTTAGCTGAGCGTCACTGCTGGACTACACCCTTCATCAATGATCCCCCTTTTCTGCCCACCACCACCATCACCCAGGCCCCATAAATGTGTGAGTTGCCAAAGTACATGTTTTCCATTGCCAGCACAGCAGTGGACGGAGCAGAGAAAACAGTCTGGGCAAGAACGAGGCAGAGTCAAATAGAGAGGAGCAAAGAAAGAGAAAGTCAGTTATAGAGCAACGGAGAAAAAGAATGGCAAAAAAGTGCAGAGAAAGAGGAAATACTAGTCAAAGACACACAGAAAGAGGGGAGAAAAGACAAGGAAACTGAAACATTTAGAGCAAAGAGACTGCTTAAAAAAGAGAAGCACCCAGTAAGATAGAAAGGTGAATAAATAAGAAACAGATAGGGAGGGTTGCAGAATGTTTCTGTCAGAGCCCAGAGCTGTTATGCGGCTGTACCAACAAACATGTGCACCCTGCACTGCTGCCACCCCCTGATGATGCATTAACTTGTGTATTTTCTTGGCACATGCCGCGCCTAATCACTTTCAGCTGTTTAATTGCTGGTATTTATAGGCGGTTGTCAGTCTCAATGCTACCGATGCCCTGAGAAAATGTATAAATCAAGCGATGAGAGATTGGTGACATTAGAAAGTGAGTTAAAGGACTGTAGAGTGAGGAGGGCTGCTAGGAAGCAGAAAACATGGGGCGGAAACAGGTTAAAGAAGACATCTGGTGTGTTGTGTGGCCACGCCCATCAAGTCACAGCAAGATATCTAAGCGAGTTAAGCACTCCCCGTTTGTGTCTGGCATCACTAGCAGATGAAAGCATGAAAGACTGACTCAGTAGAGCTTCGTGAAGTTTAAAAAAAAATGCTTTCCCTGCCAGTAATAAAGTTAATAAAGTGAATGGGCGAAGGGAGCTTTAAAGCCTGTAGTCTTCAAAGAAGATAATGACACATCAGTAGCTTGCACTGAATAAACGTGCGGCAGGAATAAAACAAAACAGTTCTGTCAGTGATGGAGGGAAGATGGCAATTTCTGTGTGTAAACAATGGAGGTGGCGGGAGAGGGTATGCTTCAATCCCAACTGAGGCAAATGGAAGAGAGGCGAACCACAGGAACAGCAACTTTTCATGAATGTAGGCGGCAGCGCGCCGTGGTGGTTGAAGAATGTGAACTAAGCAGCCATGCACCCCTGACTCTTCAAGTGCCAGGAAGGAGAGATGATGGCCTCACTCTGGGAGCCACAGCCTCTCCCCGCTGGTTAAAAGGTGTAGGAGAAAAAACAAAAAAAGCACACTTGAAATAGGTGCTGACATAAGGGCATCAAATAAAATACGTCAGACAAACAAAAACGAGAAGATTGCTTAAAAGGCATTGGAGAAACAAAAACCCATACAGCTTACAAGCACGCTGACACAAGGACATTAAATGAAAGATGTCGGACAGACAAAAAAATATGAGAAAACGATAAACAGTAAACGCTGTGCAGGCAAACCTAATAAAAGAAGTTTCCCCACCAAAGCGGATGAAAAGGAGTACTTGGGCCATGGGAAACTGACAAGAGAAGGAGGAGAGAGGACTGCGCACACCAGTGGTGTAATAGTTTGTAGATTTGTTGCGTGCTGCTGGGGTATCACCCTCTGATTAAGGGTGTGAAAAGCAACAACAAGCAGCGCCACCTGTATAGGGGCATCCCCTGAGCACAGCGCGGTCCACGTGAAAGTGGATCAATGTTAAAACGTGATGAAAGAAATAAGTTGTATCACGATGGTCAATACATCCAAAACTTTTTAATGTATACTGTTCAAATATGATATTGAAATCTTCATATAAATAAAAAACAATCCATGTGTATACATGCGGTTTTATCAAACCCAATGCATTTCGGGCCGTGTGGCCCTTCGTCAGTGGCCAAAATTCTGTAAATAATAAATGAGGATACCATGAGGAAACATACTCTCCAAGCGACAATGTAAAAACAACTCTATGCATCCATGCAAAGCGTGCAGGTGACCAACCATGAACCATCAGAATGACGGTAAATGTGCAGTTAGCAAATAAATGGTGTTCTCAATATGTGCCCAAGAGTGCTAAAACGGTTAATGTGGACATGCCAAACGAACTGAAGAAGTGCATCAAGCTAATGAAACAATAAAACAACGTAACACTGAATGGGTAACTCGTGTTCTTAATACTAGCCCGCAGTGCATCAGGTCACCGACAAGACGAGAAGCAACAAAAAAGTGAAAGGGACTAGTCAGATGAAAACAAAACGAGTGAGAGGAGCGAATGAGTTACATAAACGCTAATGCTTCGATGATATCGCATATACAACGGGCGGAAGCCACTTACGTGAGCTGTGTGTAAAGCGGCGTGTCGGTTCCCGAAGTGTGTGAAGCCGCGGGATTCAACCGTGTGGTTATTTAAACTTAATAGCGGTGAACGAAGGACTTAAACAAGGCCGACCGCATTGGCGGCCATCTTAAAAAGGTCAGAAAAAGTGAGCCAGTGCCGAATACTTACTAGGCTACGTAAAGTGAAATGCCAAAAAGAATAGAAAAAGCATAAAAACTGATACCCAAGAATAAGGAATGATACATCCGACAGCATGTGGAGAAAATGAGGATAAGTAACTGCTGTGAGGCTGCATACTGCATACGGTACACAAGAAGTGCCTAATATAACAAAGGGATGGAGTCATATAATACAAGTACCAAGGTGCACCTCAATAGGGGTGAAGCGTGTGGGAAAAGAGTACAAACGAGGCAAAATGCGACAGACATAATAAAGTAACAAGCAAGAAGTTAAAACACAGTATCAAGATGCAACAATGCAAACGCAGTGATAAACATAAAACTGTAGACAGAAAGAGTGGAAAGAAGGAACAGAGTGTGAATAAGATGGACACAAGGTTAAAGAGAACAAAGAGAGAACACCAGTCCAGGGAAAATTTCACGGGTTCATAGATAACACAAAAACTCCATACGATCGTTCAGAACAAAAGGTTTCAAAGAGTTGAGGGCTTTAATCCAAACGTTTTCCCGTTTTAAAAGAAAGTTGTTATTATTTCTGCCTTCAATCTTCTCAACGGTTTCCAATGTCAAAAATTTTAATTGGCAAATGTTATGATGATGCTCTGAAAAATGTGTAGCAACTGTAGATTTCAAATTCTTGGTTCTTGTTTTGCTTTTATGTTCATGTATTCTTGTTTTAATCTTTCTCTCAGTTTTCCCAACATAGGGTAGCCCACATGGGCATTTTAAAAGGTAAATGACGTTCATGGTGTCGCAAGTGGCTGTCACTTTTAAGTTGATGCGAGAGCCTTTCATAGGGTGAGTCATCCAAGAACCTCTGATGATGTTGTTGCAGTTGCTACAGTTCATGCATGGGTTGGTACCCTTGTACGTATTAGCCAACATCTTGTTTGATGGTTTGGTTAGCAACTCTTTCAGATTTTTCCCTCTTGTGTATGCAAAAATAGGTTGATTTAGGAAGTGACCATTGAAGTCCGGTTCCATAGCCAGAATTTGCGAATGTTTGTAAATGCTGTTCTTGTACCGTTGACTCATAGTCGAAAATTTGGAAACCACAACCATGCGGTTAGAGCTCGATTTGGCCGTTTTAGTCAAGAGTTCAGATCTGCTTTTGGTGGCACAACGTGACTTAGCTTGATCCAAGATATTTTGGGGGTAACCACGATCAGCAAATCGACAGAGCATAGAATCCATCTGTTGTGTACATCGTTCAGGTTGTGACACGATTCGTTTTACTCTCAGCAGCTGGGAGTAGGGTAGATGATTTTTGAGCGGTTGTTGATGGAAACTTTTGTAGTGCAAGAGGTTGTTTCGGTCTGTCTTATTTGCGAAACAAATCTGTCTGTAGCCTGTTGGCCTCTTTCTTGACCATAACATCCAGAAAAGACATTTGCTCATGGTGTACCTCAAAGGTGAACTGGATACGGTCATTGATGGCATTAAGATCGTTGAGAGCTGACATAAGGTCATTGTACTGGCCATTCCATAAAATGAAAATGTCGTCAACATATCTCAAAAAGGGGGGGCGCTAGAGGGTGCCAGGCAAGATGGCCACACTTTAGTGCTGCTCCGCCGGCTAATCGACAATCCGCCTAATATTCGCTAAATAACAGCAGCATCCCCGTTCTGAAACGGTTGCCCTGTGTAGCGCACTGACACTGTACGAGACTGGAGCGAGATTGACTAATGGAGTCGGCTGGAACGGGTAAATGACCGCTACTGGTTGGCCCGCCTGGCGAGGCGTGAAGATGGTGGCCTGAAACACTCCGACGGCCGCGGTGTGTGTGGACGGCTACTTCCCTCCTCGGCGCGATCAGCGGAGCCCCGTGGAGGATTGGGGACTACTGCGGGCTTGCCTGTGTTGCGGCAGCGCTTGGGGGAGCCGGCGACTTCCTGAGGCTCCGGCTGTAGTCTCGGACCGGACTGAGAGGAGGAAACCCCGGCGTGGCGCTTGTCGGCGCCCTGGACGTCTGCGTCCCTACGGTCCCGGGGGGGACGCATCACTGTGAGCACCGGAGACTAGAGGCGGAGATTGGCGCCCCGGATGACATCGTTGGAGGCCCCCTTCGCTGGCAGCGGGGAGTGGTGAGTGGGCCGCGGCCCTGTCTGGGCCTTCTCTACGGAGGTGGGGGAGGGCCCACGCGCGGGGTAGCGGCCTTCAAATTGCGGCCTTGCTGCGCGGCGCGAGATAGTGTGCGAGTTTGCCTGCATTAGACCACCGCAGCACCTGGGACCTGGGGGCCAAGCTAGTGACTCAAGTGTGTATCAGGTCCGTGACTTGATCGAGTCTGGATCCTGATGGCCTGGGGAGACCATTGACTTTGGGAACACGTCTGGAGGCCTCGGAACGCGTAGCCTTGCCCGGGGTCACTGGTGCGCTGGACTGTACTTGCGGTGGCTCCCTCGTCTGTGCCTGCTCGGACATATTTGTTTGCTAAAAGCCTGCTGCTGAGAGCCCCCGGAGATTCCCTACAGAGGCCTGGCAGGGCAGGCCTGCATCACACTTGTTCGGTTACACTTGTGTTGGCGGGCTGCGGCTCCCTGGGAGGTGTGTGCCCCTTCATTCTCTGTGTCAATTGCTGGAAGTGGCCGGGGGGATGACCTGGCACCCCAGTGGCCCGCAGTTGGTTGGAGCTGGCCCCTCTTGCTTGCCTGTAGCGTGGAGTGACGCTGGTGTACCACCCACAGGCGCTGGCTGCTACTCCTGAATAGAGGATAACCTTGTTCCTACACCTGCACCTGTTGAAACACCGTGATCTCCTGCTCGTGGCAGCGCCATAGGGTTGCGTGCGCCTGTGATACGGCCTGCTGGACATTATACTCCCTTCTCTGGCTGTCTTCCACGTGCCATGGGACGGACAGATAAAACTCAGCCCGCCTCACTTTTGAGGCACGCAAACCCAGTAAAACATCGCAAAAGGCTGCCTCAGACTCGGAGGCCGATGCCCCGGGGGGGAGGATGGCCCGTCCACGTTGGAGGTCACCCTACTGGCCATGCAGAAAAGCCTCCAGTCCATCGAGGGTACTATGGCTGCTGTGAACGTTAGGCTGGACCACATGTCCTCCCATCTGGAGAAACAAAACGCCAGAATGGGGGAGATTGAGCAGCGAGTCTCCACCACTGAAGATGGGCAGAGCGAGGTATCAGGCAAGACTCTCAATATGGAGAAAGTACTGGCACTGATACAGGCCAAGAACGAAGATTTGGAGGCCAGGTCTCGTCGCAACAACCTCCGAATTTCCGGCCTGCCGGAATCGACGAACACTGGGAGGATGGAGACCTACATTGAGACGCTGCTGAAAGATATCTTTGGCCCCGAGAATCTGTCCACCATGTTCATTGTGGACCGGGCACATCGCTCACTAGCGGCGAGGCCAGTGCCAGGGGCTCCGCCACGTCCCATCATTGCTCGCTTATTAAATTACAGGGACCTAGACTGTATCTTGAGGATGACCAGAAAGAAAGGCGCTATTGAGCATCACGGGAACGCTTTATAATTTTTTTCCAGATTTTACGGTTTCTGTCCAAGCTGCTCGGAGGGAGTTCGGAGCTGTAAAGAAACTCCTTCAAACCGAAGGCATCTCATATGCCATGCTGTACCCTGCCCGCCTACGAATTGGCCAGGAGAGAGAGTCGAAAATCTTTTCTGACCCCAAGGCAGCGCTGGAACACGCCCAAAACTGAAACGACGGAGGCGCGAGTCTCAGACTGCACCGGCCGAGGAAGAGATGTGATATGCACAATAGCTGGGAACTATGTATTACATGTTGCCTATTGTTCTGCTGACTGGTTACTTGATATATATGTGGTGTGTGAAATTCTCGCCCGATACGACAGGGTTACTGTGGATTCCACTACACATTTCATGAGAAGTGTCTAGGATGCACTAAGTCCTCCTTTATTGTCATTTCCGATTTTTCTCTTAGCGCAGGGATATAGCTCTGATTAGCCACCTCCCGCCCTGAGGGAGGCAAGTAGCTCTCTAGTGTTCCCCCCATGGGAGTACCCCACTGTATACGCACTGTTAGATTTGTTTGTTGGGGTTTGTTTGCTTTGGGAAGGGATGGCTTTGGCATGTTGGGTACGCTGAAGTGGGTGGGGGATGGGGGTTAAGATGGGAAGGGGGTCCAATGGCACTTTCGGCTTATTATTTCGTGAATTGTCTCTTCTTGGATACACTGGTGCATACATGTGTTTGACCAATTCATTAGTCAGGATCCATGGTACTCTACTGACTAGATGAAAGGTTCCATACAATTTTTAACCTGGAATGTGCGTGGCCTCAACTCCCCTAAAAAGATCAGGTCTGTGTTTGCCTACTTAGACAGGATGGATGTCCAGATTGCTTTTTTGAAGGAGACTCACCTCACGAAATCAACTGAAAAGAATGTGGGCGGTAGGTGGGCTGGCCTACGTTTAGCTTCCTCCTATTCCGGCTACGCGCGGGGGGTGATTACCCTGATCAAGAAGGGGATTGTCTGGCGCCGTATCTCGGGATTCCCAGATGCAGAGATAATATGGGGAGGCGATTTCAATGTCTGTTTGGATATGGAGGCTGATCGTAAGGGCAGTGGGCTGGCACGGCCTAAACAAGCTGCGGAGGCGCTGCAGGGCTTGATGGATGTGGGGCGTCTGAAAGATGTGTGGCGTCTGCAACACCCAGAGATGCGAGAGAGCACGTTCGTTTCATCTGTGCACGGGACTTGGTCCCGCCTGGATTTCTGGCTGGCCACTGAAGTTGCATGCACATGGGTGGTTGGGGTACGTCATTTGGCTCGAACACTCTCAGACCACTCTCCGGTGCTCTTAGCGCTCCAAGTCCCCGAGTGTGAGAGACCGCCGTTCCAGTGGCGATTGCAGCCGTCTTCCCTGTCTGATACAGTTTTCAGGGCCGCAGTAAGTGAGGCTATTCACAATTTCTTCAGGGAAAATACCGGTTCGGTGGAAAGCATTGGCACCGTATGGGAGGCCTTTAAAGTCACCATTAGAGGGGTCTGCATGGGGGCACAAGCCGGTGTTCTGCGAGATCTACGACACAGGATCCGCAAACTGGCTGCTGATATTTCGACCTTAGAACGAGAGTACGAGACAAATCCACTGCCCGAAACGCTGTCAAGGATCCGGGAGCTGGTGACTGAACACAACGCAACTGCCGACCAGGAGATAGTGCATAGGTCCAGGCGCAGCAGGGCTCGTTATTATGGTGAGGGGGGACGGCCTAGCCGTTCATTTGCACAAAAGTTGGCTGCTCCTCAGAGCCAGGAATATATCACGGAGATGATTGATGGGGCGGGATAAAGCCCAATACACCACGGGTCGCATTAGTGAGACTATACTTGGCTATTATACTGCCCTTTATAGCAATAGGGACGTGGTGCAACCTGATGAAATTCACTTGTATGTGTATGACGTTGCACTTGGCTGGTTGTCTCCGGGGCACAGAGAATATCTTACCCAACCCTTTGATGAGGAAGATGTGAAGCTTGCTATCCAGTCTCTCCCCACATGTAAAGCTGCGGGCCTAGATGGGCTCCCAAGCGAGTTCTACAAAACATTTGCGGATGCGCTAGCCCCCCGACTCCTTGAGGTATACGCGGAGGCGTATGATACTGGATGCCTTCCGCCCTCGTTAAGGGAGGCTCTTATAGTGATGCTATTGAAACCCGACAAAGAGCCCAACAGTTGTGATGCCTATCGTCCGTTATCCATGATCAACATCGATGCCAAGATATTAGCTAAAATGATTGCCCTTCGACTTCAGCCGCTGGTTCCCCTGCTGGTACTTCCGGATCAGTCGGGGTTTGTGCCTGCTCGCTCCACCACACACAATCTACGTACTCTTTTCGCGACTCTCCATTATTTTGATCCCGAATTTCCGGCTGTGGCGGTACTACTCGATGCCACAAAAGCATTTGATTCTCTTTCTTGGGAATATATGTTTACTGTACTCACGCGGATGGGGTTTCCCCCTTTTTTTTTTACAATGGATCAGGGTGTTGTACACTGAACCCGCTGCCAGAGTTTGGGTGAACGGGTGGGTGTCATCGGCGTTCCCCAGAGGCAGGGGTACACGGCAGGGCTGCCCACTGTCGCCGATGTTATTTGCCTTAGCGCTGGAGCCGCTGGCTTGTAAGTTACGTCAATTGCACGCCCTGGCTGCCCTACGCTTCCATCAGCGACCGCTTGTTGTCTCACTCTACGTGGACGACATGCTGTTGTATGCCCGCGAACCTGCGACCTACCTCCCTGCACTGCTCCGCGAATATGTAAAATTTGAAGGGTTCTCTGGCTTGGGGATAAACTGGGCCAAGTCGACAGTGTTCCCCGATAGATCGACTTAGACTTCCCATTGTCCTGGACCTCAGACCCCGTGAAATATTTGGGGATCTGGTTATATAGAGATCCCGAGCAGGTAATCTCTATGAATTATGGACGCACTATTACACAACTCACAGAAAAGGCAGAGCGGTGAGCCCGTCTACCTCTCTCGCTTGCGGACCGTATTGCGGCGACCAAAATGACCATTTTGCCAAAATTATTATATCTCTTTGTGAATATTCCACTCCGGTTGAACATGTCCGTTTTTAAGGCGCTGCAGACGGCCCTCTTGTCATTTGTCTGGGGAGGCAAGAAACCCCGATGCAGCTGGGATACTCTGGTGCAACCATATGAACGCGGAGGCTTCGAGGCACCGGATCTACGCCTCTATTATCTGTGCGCACAGGCGCAATTTGCGCATTATTGGTTTTTTCCCCAGTGTTTTCTTCCACATACTGCAATAGAAGCTGATGCGATCCTCCCCTTGCCATTGGTGGCGGCTGCACTTTCGGGTGGTGGTGGTGGTTCCTGGACGGAAATTCACCCGGTGAAGTGTACTGCCTGGGCTTGGCAGGCATTGGCTAGAAGGGCACGGCTGTCTTATCTCTATGCCCCTAACTTACCGTTGGCGGCGCACCCTGGCATATCGGCGGCGCAAGAACGATCCGCGCTGCACACATTGCAAAAGGTCGGGATTACGCAGATGGGAGACCTATACAAACAGGGCCAGTTCCGCCCACTGCCAGACGTGCAGGCGAGGGGGACGCATAGCTTTATGCTTGGTTTCACGTATGTGAGGGTCCGACAGGCAGTCAAGGATGTCTACCCTGATTACCCAGCGGAGCCGCAACCATTACGAGCACTGCAGGCGGTGCTTGCTGGAGAGGACCGTAAGGGCCTAATCACTAAAATATATTCTGCGTCCCTCCAAGAGAGGGAGGCAGAGGATCACCCCTCATACACTAGGTGGAATGAGGTGCTGGGGGGGAGCTATCTGCAGATCATTGGCAATTCTGTTGCAGGCTGACTGGGCGACTTACCGCTAACTGCAACCTTCGCATCATTCACTTTAAGTTTTTGCACCAGCTCTATTATACCCCCACGCAACTGCGAAAATTTGGGTTACGCGATTCGGCTTGTTGTGTGCGGTGCGGACAGCCGGACGCTGACTTCTTACACCTCTCCCGGCTGTGCACGGGAATAGCTGTCTTTTGGACCAAAGTTGTGGGCGTGCTGACGGATGTTGTGCTTGAACAGGTGAGGTGTACGCCTGAGTTATGCCTGCTGGGTAATGTGACATCTTTAAAACCTTGCAATAGGAGGTTAGTTGCTGTGGCGACACTAATGGCCAAACAAGCTGTGGCGATATGCTGGGGCGCAAAGGGATTGCCCACAATCCGGAAGTGGATCAGGGATATGGTTTATTGTCGGGAGCAATTGGAAGTATATGCGGAAGAACTGCCTGAATCGTCCCGACCCAAAGACTTTTGGGCCCGCTGCAATTATACCTCCTAAGTCATCCTGATTTGTAACGTGCCACGTATTTGCACTTATATTCTGAAGATGCCTGATGCTATTAGACTCACATCAATTGTGCCCCTATACATGTGTACCCTTAGGAAGAGATGACGCTTTGTTCATGTAGGTCATGTTTGTGGTAGTGCCAGGGGGAGGGAGTGGGGTGGGAAGGGGTTATTTTCTATGTTATAAGCGATGACTGCCATATATTTGCTTCATATACTCGTTGGCACATTGTGTATTCTAAATTGCTTGCATGGAATCCTCTAAAGCGAAGCCGTTGGCTCGCATGTGAAATGTTTGTACTGTAACGCAAGCTTTCAATAAACAAATTAAAAAAAATATATATATATATATCTCAAAAAAACTTTGACGTGATTTATCCATGTTTCCTGGTTGAGAATGTTATCTTCTTCAAATTGATGCATGAAAATGTTTGCGTACGATGGAGCGGCGCAATTGCCCATGGAAGTTCCAGAGAGTTGTAAAAACCACTGATCATTCCACTTAAAATAACTCTGGTACAGAGTGAAAGTGAGCAATTCCATGAGAAACAGTTGCAAGCTGACATCCAAGTCTGAATTCAATAGAACATACTCTATGGCAGCAATGCCTAGATCGTGAGGTATGGACGTGTATAACGATTTGACGTCAATGGTGCAAAGCCAAATTTCATCATCGTGTTGAAAGGTGACTTGATCGATTTTAGAAATGAAATCCGTAGTGTCTCTAAGGTATGTTCGCATTTTGGAGACAAATGGCTGAAGATGTTTATCCAGGAATTTTCCAATGGGCTCATGCAAACTGCCTCGGGTCGAGACAATCGGTCTGAAAGGAGGTTGCTTGAGACATTTGTGCACTTTGGGTAGCATGTAAATTATGGGGATTTGGGATGAGATTTGGTCAAATATTTTGGACTTTTTCTGTGATGACACCATTGTCAACTGCTTTTTTCAACAGACTGTTTAATGTGTGAGCAAATTCATCGGTGGGATTATGGTCGACTAGAGCGTAAGTATCAATATCCATGACGTGGTTGTGTACCTGTTGATTGTAAAAACTGGTGTCCATGATGACCAGGGTTCCGCCTTATCTGCATTTTGACAAGTTATTGCTGGGTTGTTAGCTAGGTTTTGAAGAGCTTGCTTTTCCTTAATAGACAGGTTACAATGCTTAGATTTCTTATTGAAGTTGAAGGACTGTAGATCGTGTTTGACAAGCATCTCAAAGGTGTCAAGACTTTTGTGGCTGACAGGGGCCATGTATGTACTTGAAGGACGCAAACCCATGAGCAGGTTATCTTCTTGAAGATCGACTTTTTCCACGATGTTTTCAAAGAAGTTTCTAAGGCGTAGATTGCGCATAAAGTGGAACAAGCTGATTTCCAATTCAAGAACATTGGTATGACTGGTAGGCACAAAGGACGTGCCTTTTTGTAGAGTTTTGATTTTGAAAGAACTGAGCTGGTAGGCTGAAATATTGATTACTAGATTGTCCAATTCGGCATTGGGTAGATCTAAGTTTTCTTCCCCTTCACACGTCTCCCAGTGGTCGGAAGGCTCTTTGCTGCCGTGTCGTCCTTCTCTTTTTCTACTGCCCCGCCTGGGTTGTCTTTGTCCGATGTGCCTTCCTCTAAAAAAGGCACATTGGTGAGTGGAAGTGCATCAGTGTTAGCTGCAGGCTGTGGAGTTTTGGAGCGTTGTGTTGTCTGTCTGATCTCACTGTCAGATGATGAGGTCTCAGTCTCCGTTTTCTGCGTATATGGATGATTTTGTCTGCGTTTGGCGTAAATTTCAGCCCAAGAATAAACTTCGCCAAGCTTATAATCAATGGTATCGCGCTTGTACTTCCTGATCTTTCGCTCATTGATTTCTTGCGCATATTTGTTCAATTGCGTATTGACGTCTTCAAGAGTTTTGGATAGGTTATCTGCATCCATCAAGAGGGTGAGTTCGGATTTGATATCAGTTATATCTTTTGCCAGATCTTCGAGTGTTTTGGAAAGCTCTTCAATGATCAATAAAATCAAGTCAAGTGAGCATTTGTTAAGGATGACGTACCATCTTTCGATGAATCTCGGACTGTTTTTGCATAACAGGGGTTTCAATGGGATCCGTAAACCACGTGGAATTGTCTGGGCCCGATGATATTTAATCAAGGAACTAGCGTGAAGTCTCTGGTTAACTTCGCGTTTGGTCAGATAAAGTAATTGCCGGATGGTGCTGTCTTTATTTCTAGTGCTGGAGGGGAGAGACGTGTCCTCTTGTATCAAAGCATAACTTTTCTTGGCGTCATCCTCAGCGAATGCGAAAACATCTGCTCTGAGTTCTGTCAAGTTGGCAATATCCTCGTAAGCCATTGTAAACGTAGGGTGCTGCGGTCCAAATATCAGAAAATATAATGGAAAGGAGGAGAGAGGACTGCGCACACCAGTGGTTTAATAGTTTGTAGATTTGTTGCGTGCTTCTGGGGTATCACCCTCTGATTAAGGGTGTGAAAAGCAACAACAAGCAGCGCCACCTGTATAGGGGCGTCCCCCTGAGCACAGCGCGGTCCACGTGAAAGTGGATCAATGTTAAAACGTGATGAAAGAAATAAGTTGTATCACGATGGTCAATACATCCAAGACTTTTTAATGTATACTGTTCAAATATGATATTGAAATCTTCATATCAATAAAAAACAATCCATGTGTATACATGCGGTTTTATCAAACCCAATGCATTTCGGGCCATGTGGCCTTTCGTCAGGGGCCAAAATTCTGTAAATAATAAATGAGGATACCATGAGGAAACATACTCTCCAAGCGACAATGTAAAAATAACTCTATGCATCCATGCAAAGCGTGCAGGTGACCAACCATGAACCATCAGAATGACGGTAAATGTGCAGTTAGCAAATAAATGGTGTTCTCAATATGTGCCCAAGAGTGCTAAAACGGTTAATGTGGACATGCCAAACGAACTGAAGAAGTGCATCATGCTAATGAAACAATAAAATAAGCGTAACACTGAACGGGTGACTCATGTTCTTAATACTAGCCCGCAGTGCATCAGTTCACCGACAAGACGAGAAGCAACAAAAAAGTGAAAGGGACTAGTCTGGTGAAAACAAAACGAGTGAGAGGAGCGAATGAGTTACATAAACGCTAATGCTTCGATTATATCGCATATACAGTGGGCGGAAGCCACTTACGTGAGCTGTGTGTAAAGCGGCGTGTCGGTTCCCGAAGTGTGTGAAGCCGCGGGATTCAACCGTGCGGTTATTTAAACTTAATAGCGGTGAACGAAGGACTTAAACAAGGCCGACCGCGTTGGCGGCCATCTTAAAAAGGTCAGAAAAAGTGAGCCAGTGCCAGAATACTTACCAGGCTACGTAAATTGAAATGCCAAAAAGAATAGAAAAAGCATAAAAACTGATACCCAAGAATAGGGAATGATACATCCGACAGCATGTGGAGAAAATGAGGATAAGCAACTGCCGTGAGGCTGCATACTGCATACGGTACACAAGAAGTGCCTAATATAACAAAGGGATGGAGTCATATAATACAAGTACCAAGGTGCACCTCAATAGGGGTGAAGCGTGTGTGAAAAGAGTACAAAAGAGGACAAAACGCAACAGACATAATAAAGTAACAAGCGAGAAGTTAAAACACAGTATCAAGATGCAACAATGCAAACGCAGTGATAAACATAAAACTGTAGATAGAAAGATTGGAAAGACGGAACAGAGTGTGAATAAGATGGACACACGGTTAAAGAGAACAAAGAGAGAACACCAGTCCAGGGAAACTTTTATGGGTTCATAGATAACACAAAAACTCCATACGATCGTTCAGACCAAAACGTTTCAAAGAGTTGAGGGCTTTAATCCAAAAGTTTTCACGTTGTAAAAGAAAGTTGTTATTATTTCTGCCTTCAATCTTCTCAACGGTTTCCAATATCAACATTTTTAATTGGCAAATGTTATGATAATGCTCTGAAAAATGTGTAGCAACTGTAGATTTCAAATTCTTGGTTCTTATATTGCTTTTATGTTCGTGTATTCTTGTTTTAATCTTTCTCTCAGTTTTCCCAACATAGGGTAGCCCACATGGGCATTTTAAAAGGTAAATGACGTTCATAGTGTCGCAAGTGGCTGTCACTTGTAAGTTGATGAGAGAGCCTTTCATAGGGTGAGTCATCCAAGAACCTCTGATGATGTTGTTGCAGTTGCTACAGTTCATGCATGGTATGGTACCCTTGTACGTATTAGCCGACATCTTGTTTGATGGTTTGGTTAGCAACTCTTTCAGATTTTTCCCTCTTGTGTATGCAAAAATAGGTTGATTTAGGAAGAGACCATTGAAGTCCGGTTCCATAGCCAGAATTTGCCAATGTTTGTAAATGCTGTTCTTGTACTGTTGACTCATAGTCGAAAATTTGGAAACCACAACCATGCGGTTAGAGCTCGATTTGGCCGTTTTAGTCAAGAGTTCAGATCTGCTTTTGGTGGCACAACGTGACTTAGCTTGTTCCAAGATTTTTTGGGGGTAACCATGATCAGCAAATCGAGAGAGCATAGAATCCATCTGTTGTGTACATCGTTCAGGTTGTGACACGATTCGTTTTACTCTCAGCAGCTGGGAGTAGGGTAGATGATTTTTGAGCGGTTGTTGATGGAAACTTTTGTAGTACAAGAGGTTGTTTCGGTCTGTCTTTTTGCGAAACAATCTTAATGCCATCAATGACTGTATCCAGTTCACCTTTGAGGTACACCATGAGCAAATGTCTTTTCTGGATGTTGTGGTCAAGAAAGAGGCCAACAGGCTACAGACAGATTTGTTTCGCAAATAAGACAGACCAAAACAACCTCTTGCACTACAAAAGTTTCCATCAACAACCGCTCAAAAATCATCTACCCTACTCCCAGCTGCTGAGAGTAAAACGAATCGTGTCACAACCTGAACGATGTACACAACAGATGGATTCTATGCTCTCTCGATTTGCTGATCGTGGTTACCCCCAAAAAATCTTGGATCAAGCTAAGCCACGTTGTGCCACCAAAGCAGATCTGAACTCTTGACTAAAATGGCCAAATCAAGCTCTAACCGCATGGTTGTGGTTTCCAAATTTTCGACTATGAGTCAACAGTACAAGAACAGCATTTACAAACATTGGCAAATTCTGGCTATGGAACCGGACTTCAATGGTCTCTTCCTAAATCAACTTATTTTTGCATACACAAGAGGGAAAAATCTGAAAGAGTTGCTAACCAAACCATCAAACAAGATGTCGGCTAATACGTACAAGGGTACCTTACCATGCATGAACTGTAGCAACTGCAACAACATCATCAGAGGTTCTTGGATGACTCACCCTATGAAAGGCTCTCGCATCAACTTACAAGTGACAGCCACTTGCGACACTATGAACGTCATGCACCTTTTAAAATGCCCATGTGGGCTACCCTATGTTGGGAAAACTGAGAGAAAGATTAAAACAAGAATACACGAACATAAAAGCAATATAAGAACCAAGAATTTGAAATCTACAGTTGCTACACATTTTTCACAGCATCATCATAACATTTGCCAATTAAAATTTTGGATATTGGAAACCGTTGAGAAGATTGAAGGCAGAAATAATAACAACTTTCTTTTACAACGTGAAAACTTTTGGATTAAAGCCCTCAACTCTTTGAAACCTTTTAGTCTGAACGATCGCATGGAGTTTTTGTGTTATCTATGAACCCGTGAAATTTTCCCTGGACTGGTGTTCTCTCTTTGTTCTCTTTAACCTTGTGTCCATCTTATTCACACTCTGTTCCGTCTTTCCACTCTTTCTATCTACAGTTTTATGTTTATCACTGCGTTTGCATTGCTGCATCTTGATACTGTGTATTAACTTCTCGCTTGTTACTTTATTATGTCTGTCGCGTTTTGTCCTCGTTTGTACTCTTTTCCCACACGCTTCACCCCTATTGAGGTGCACCTTGGTACTTGTATTATATGACTCCATCCCTTTGTTATATTAGGCACTTCTTGTGTACCGTATGCAGTTTGCAGCCTCACGGCAGTTGCTTATCCTTATTTTCTCCACATGCTGTCGGATGTATCATTCCCTATTCTTGGGTATCAGTTTTTATGCTTTTTCTATTCTTTTTGGCATTTCACTTTACGTAGCCTAGTAAGTATTCCGGCACTGGCTCACTTTTTCTGACCTTTTTAAGATGGCCGCCAACGCGGTCGGCCTTGTTTAAGTCCTTTGTTCACCGCTATTAAGTTTAAATAACCGCACGGTTGAATCCCGCGGCTTCACACACTTCGGGAACCGACACGCCGCTTTACACATAGCTCACGTAAGTGGCTTTCGCCCATTGGATATGCGATATCATCGACGCATTAGCGTTTATGTAACTCATTCGCTCCTCTCACTCGTTTTGTTTTCACCTGACTAGTCCCTTTCACTTTTTTGTTGCTTCTCGTCTTGTTGGTGAACTGATGCACTGCGGGCTAGTATTAAGAACACAAGTCACCCGTTCAGTGTTACGCTTGTTTTATTGTTTCATTAGATTGATGCACTTCTTCAGTTCGTTTGGCATGTCCACATTAACCGTTTTGTTATGTTATGTTATGTTATGAGTGGATTTGTAGAGCGCGCAGCTACTCAACAGAGTGTCCCGGCGCTGAGATTGAAAGAGACAGAGAGACTGACAGAGGAGCACATCAGTACCGGGGAGAACGGACTTTAAACTATTTGCTGGAACAGCCAGGTTTTTAGTTTTTTCCTGAACGCCAATATGTTCGTGGCCTGCCTGAGCGAGAGAGGCAGTTTGTTCCAGTGTCTAGCCACTTGCACTTGGAAAGACCGTCCACCGCGGCGACTTCTGAGACATTTTGGAGTAATAATTAGGTGTTGGTGCGCTGACCTCAGAGCTCTGCCAGGCACATAATACGAAACTCTTCTGCGAATAGAATGTGCCCCCAAGCCGTGAAGAGCTTTGAAGGCCAGGACCAATGCTTTGAAAAGTATTCTGCAACGGACAGGCAGCCAATGCAGACTGAACATTTAGCACTGTTGGGCACATATTGAGTACACCATTTATTTGCTAACTGCACATTTACCGTCATTCTGATGGTTCATGGTTGGTCACCTGCACGCTTTGCATGGATGCATAGAGTTATTTTTACATTGTCGCTTGGAGAGTATGTTTCCTCATGGTATCCTCATTTATTATTTACAGAATTTTGGCCCCTGACGAAGGGCCACACGGCCCGAAATGCATTGGGTTTGATAAAACCGCATGTATACACATGGATTGTTTTTTATTGATATGAAGATTTCAATATCATATTTGAACAGTACACATTAAAAAGTCTTGGATGTATTGACCATCGTGATACAACTTATTTCTTTCATCACGTTTTAACATTGATCCACTTTCACGTGGACCGCGCTGTGCTCAGGGGGATGCCCCTATACAGCTGGTGCTGCTTGTTGTTGCTTTTCACACCCTTAATCAGTGGGTGATACCCCAGAAGCACGAAACAAATCTACAAACTATTACACCACTGGTGTGCGCAGTCCTCTCTCCTCCTTTCCATTATATTTTCTGATATTTGTACCGCAGCACCCTACGTTTACAATGGCTTACGAGGATATTGCCAACGCGACAGAACTCAGAGCAGATGTTTTCGCATTCGCAGACGATGACGCCAAGAAAATTTATGCTTTGATACAAGAGGACACGTCTCTCCCCTCCAGCACTAGAAATAAAGACAGCACCATCCGGCAATTACTTTATCTGACCAAACACGAAGTTAACCAGAGACTCCACGCTAGTACCTTGATTAAATATCATCGGGCCCAGAGAATTCCACGTGGTTTACGGATCCCATTGAAACCCCTGTTATGTAAAAACAGTCCGAGAATCATCGAAAGATGGTACGCCATCCTTAACAAATGCTCACTTGACTTGATTTTATTGATCATTGAAGAGCTTTCCAAAACACTCGAAGATCTGGCAAAAGATATAACTGATATCAAATCCGAACTCACCCTTTTGATGGACGCAGACAACCTATCCAAAACTCTTGAAGACGTCAATACGCAATTGAACAAATATGCGCAAGAAATCAATGAGCGAAAGATCAGGAAGTACAAGCGCGATACCATTGATTATAAGCTTGGCGAAGTTTATTCTTGGGCTGAAATTTACGCCAAACGCAGACAAAATCGTCCATATACGCAGAACTCGGAGACTGAGACCTCATCATCTGACAGTGAGATCAGACAACACAACGCTCCAAAACTCCACAGCCTGCAGCTAACACTGATGCACTTCCACTCACCAATGTGCCTTTTTTAGAGGAAGGCACATCGGACAAAGACGACCCAGGCAAGGCAGTAGAAAAAGAGAAGGACGACACGGCAGCAAAGAGCCTTCCGACCACTGGGAGACGTGTGAAGGGGAAGAAAACTTAGATCTACCCAATGCCGAATTGGACAATCTAGTAATCAATATTTCAGCCTACCAGCTCAGTTCTTTCGGAATCAAAACTCTACAAAAAGGCACGTCCTTCGTGCCTACCAGTCATACCAATGTTCTTGAATTGGAAATCAGCTTGTTCCGCTTTATGCGCAATCTACGCCTTAGAAACTACTTTGAAAACATCGTGGAAAGAGTCGATCTTCAAGAAGATAACCTGCTCATGGGTTTGCGTCCTTCAGGTACATACATGGCCCCTGTCAGCCACAAAAGTCTTGATACCTTTGAGATGCTTGTCAAACACGATCTACAGTCCTTCAACTTCAATAAGAAATCTAAGCACTGTAACCTGTCTATTAAGGAAAAGCAAGCTCTTCAAAACCTAGCCAACAACCCAGCAATAACTTGTCAAAATGCAGATAAGGGCGGCGCCCTGGTCATCATGGACACCAGTTTTTACAATCAACAGGTACACAACCACGTCATGGATACTGATACTTACGCTCTAGTCGACCATAATCCCACCGATGAATTTGCTCACACATTAAACAGTCTGTTGAAAAAAGCAGTTGACAATGGTGTCATCACAGAAAAAGTCCAAAAATATTTGACCAAATCTCATCCCAAATCACCCATAATTTACATGCTACCCAAAGTGCACAAATGCCTCAAGCAACCTCCTTTCAGACCGATTGTCTCGACCCGAGGCAGTTTGCATGAGCCCATTGGAAAATTCCTGGATAAACATCTTCAGCCATTTGTCTCCAAAATGCGAACATACCTTAGAGACACTACGGATTTCATTTCTAAAATCGATCAAGTCACCTTTGAACACGATGATGAAATTTGGCTTTGCACCATTGACGTCAAATCGTTATACACGTCCATACCTCACGATCTAGGCATTGCTGCCATAGAGAATGTTCTATTGAATTCTGACTTGGATGTCAGCTTGCAACTGTTTCTCATGGAATTGCTCACTTTCACTCTGTACCAGAGTTATTTTAACAAGAGAAACACATAGGGAAAGAACAGGAAATAATATGCAACAACCAATAGAAACGGAGGAAAAGTAAGTGGCAAGCACATCAACAAATGAAAAGTAAGGGCAGGATGTAAGCCCCTTTTAAGATATAATAAATACAATAGATTTCACAAGTACAGTGCAAGCGCTGAGCAGGCAAAAACTAAAAGTGGGCACAAGAATGGGAAAGAAAGCTAAGCTTTTGTAAAAACAAACTTGAATAATTTTCACATTTTCTGTAAGTGTTGGGTCTGCACTTGAGATACAGGGTTTCAACATTTGAAATCTTCTCTGGTTGATCTCCTAAATATATTTATATAATACTTCTGCAGACGCTTCTCATTTGAAAACTTGAAAGTAGATTCCATTACATCCCCATCATCTGTAGCTTGTCTTCGTGAGAGGGAACACAACTGATGACTTGGGCAAATAGAAGCATCAGAGAGATAGGGAGGATGAGCCTGACCCAGCAGTGATTGTGATATAAAATAAAGGGAGTGTTTAAACGAGGAAAATATTTGGAAAACTTCTACAATATACTAAGATTGGAAACTACACAATTGATTTTCTTTTCTCCTTTTGTGAGTATGTTATTGTTTTTGCCTGAGGAATTTATGGCAAGATATAGGAACAGTCATCTTTTTAAAGAATACTGGGGGACTAACATTGGCAAAACAAAAATAATAAAATTTAAAGACAACTTTGGGGGTTGTGGCTGATCTCAATTAACTGTTGTGAATCTTAAGGTCCGGTTGTGTATAAAACACGATGGGCAGCCGCCTTGATCAAAACTGGATCAATTTATTAGAGATATCTACAGTGGGAAGGGGCAAATTGGTATGCCAGGGTTTGCACTTCGCTCCATTTCCCTTTCTCTCATGTCACATTAACTTTCTCCATATTTGTCTCTTCCTGTTCTCCTCTCATCTAATTCTTCCCTTTGTCTGTCCTTCTGTTCCTCTCCCATCCTAGTGTGTCCCTTCCTCTTTTCTAGCTCATTTTATCTCATTTCTCCCTCACATCCCTCCCTCTTACCTGCTCTTTTGTCTCTCTCACAACTCCATTCCTCTCTCTGCTCCTCTAACGCTATGGCCATTTCCGTTTGTCTTTATCCCTATCATTCATTTGTCTTTCTTCATTCTCACTACTCTCCAGTAATCTTGGCTCAAACACCGTTTCTCTTCTCACCTTCCCCTCGCACCTCATCCATTTCTCACTCTCTCTCTCCCCTCCCTCTGCTGCTCACGGTGATTCCTGTACATATAGGCTGCTCCTGACTCCTAGGGGCATATTTACAAGCTCCATGCTGCATCGGGGTTGGAGCCAGCGCCAGTAGACTCCAGTTCCCAGGCTCCCCCGCACAACCTGTCACATCTGTTCGCGCTTGGAGGCGCTTAAAATCACCCACGAGGTCCCGCTGCGCGGGACGCACCCGGGCAAAGGGCAGGCCCGTCTTCGCCCATCAGTGACAGGAAGAGGCAGGGCAGGGCCACCCCCCTTGGCTCCATCTCTCTCTATTGGCTTGCGGGTAAGACTTTTTTTTAACTAAATAGCTCCTAATAGCATTCATCTTTCTCCTCTTCCTGGAATTGGTTTTACCTAAGCACTCTGACGAATCCAATCTCCCGATAATAACTGCTCCTGATTGCACCGGGCCAAAAGGGGAATACTCACTGGGGGATCACCAGTCTACTTCTCCTGATCATTAGAATATTTGTGACTTTTTATCCTCAAAGGGGTTTGGGGTTTAATTGTGACATTTATTCTCCACATGAATATTCAAGCCCTAATTATTTAACTGTCTGCCTACAATTGGACTATTACGTAAGCCTATCAAGGTGTTGAGTGCAGTATAGTCACGTGTTTGTTGGCTATTAAATTCCACCTTGTTATACTCTTTGTTCTAGTGACCATTTGGGCCATTCTTAACTATTTTTATATATCCTTATATCTGATTGTATAGATTATATTTTAACTCGGGCCAGCTCTAGGTTGATTCCACTGGGGTGGTTGTGGTATAGGCCGGCTCAGGCTGAACAATGGGGAAGCGAACCTGCCCTCCGAAGCCCAAAGCTACCGCTTTGTCTTCATTGCCACCAACCTCAATTGATAGGATGTCACAGAGGGCTATAGGGGTGGTTAACACAGAAATAGAGCTCACTGAGAGGCGTTTGTCACTCACCCCTGACATATGCATTCCAGTGTCTGACCTATGTACTCCGCAAACTGCCACCCCAACCCCTTTAGCTGAACCACCCTCAACCCCACTCCAAGAAGCTGCACTAAAAAAAAGTAGCACGTAAGGGGAGAAATACCATCAGCATTCCAAAGAACGGGAAGCGAAAACAAGTACTTGGGGTGTGAGTTAAAAGAAAGAAAATATGTGAGGATCCATTATCCAGTCCAGAGGATTGCGAGAAGTCTGACTCAAATACACGTTGTCCCCCGCTTACCAGATTAGACACTGATTATCCTACCTGGGCACTGAATCTGTTGACTGACCTACAGAACCAACTAAGAGCTATTGTAAGGGAAGAACTCGCCCCCCTACTCAATCGTCTAGATAAAGTGGTAACATTGGGGGAAAGTGGGCAAGTAAATTCCAATACAAGCTCCACCCATGTAGCAGCAAGGGGGATTGATTCTGGCTGCCAGGTGGACACTCTAAACCTGATATCTCCAGACAGGTTGGGTGTGCAGAGTAACCTAGATCCCACCACAACCCAAGAGACAAGGTACCCGAATCTCAGTAATCACCAGGCAGGCACGAGCTTCAACTGTGAGGCTTGGAGCAAAATTGTAGTACCCCCAAAGAGGGGCATGGATAAAAACAGCCTCCCTCTACATGGACCCATGGAGACTGCGAGTGGGGTGGTGAGGGACGACAAGAAAAAAAAACAACAACAAAAAAACAAGCCCCTTTCACCACCAGAGCTGCACTTTTTTTGACGCTCCGGTGGTGTAGCGCAATTTCCCATATTTGCAAGGTGGCACTAAGCCACTTAATGTGGCTTAACGCCACCTTGTAAATATGCCCCTTTCTGCAGCAGTCCTCTGTGGCAAAGGGGCGTGCAATGGGTGTTGCAGTGGGCGTTCCACCGAAACACCCACTGCTTTTTGACGCTGCCTCAGATTTACAAGGCTGAGGCAGCACCAAAAACTAACGCCAGGGAATACCTGGTCTTAGTATGGCGATACAAGGAGAAATTATGAATTTCTCCTCGTATTTTGCTCTTTCCATTTGTGTGCTGCATTCTGCAACACACATGGAAAGAGCAAATCACCTTTAATGATTGTTTATGTGCAGGAAGGTGTCCGTTCCTGCATAGAAACAATCACCCCTGCAACGCAGGCACCCTTGCAACATGGCAGCAGGGTGCCTGCGCTGGTGCTAGGCAACTTTTTTAGCACCACTGCCAAGGGAAACTCAGGAGTGCGCCGTATTCTTGTAAATACGGCACATCCCTGCTATTTAAAAATGTCGGAGCGCGGTGTTGCCAAACATGGCGTAGCACCGTGCTCCAACATTTTTTAGTAAATATGCCCCCTAGTGTGAAAGGCTCTGTTATAGCAAGTAGTCCTGACCAGAGTATGCATTTTGACTGCTAAAAATGAATTACACTTAAAAAACCAGGACCATTGGAATTTAAGTGTGGGCAAATAAATGAGCATCTGTTTGAAAAAGAAGAATCTTTCAATATGTAAACATGTTGTACCTTGCTAGAATAATTTTACTGCATTTGCACAGCATCCCCTTGTTTTTAGTGCTCTGGGCACTCATAATTTGTAGCCTTACGTATTGATGCAGAGGCAACGATCTCCCTGTGATGGTGGCAACAGAGTCTTAGGGAGAGGAGTCCAGCTTCGCAGGACATTCCTGTGTCCACGACCAGAACTTCATTATGGCCTGGCATAAACTGTGTCTGGCCTCACAGGGGGAGGCAGAGGAAAGACTGACAGAAAGACTGGCAGCATGCACATGCCCAGTCAGGCAGATTCATAGTAGCATGTGCTGGATGTCAACAGCAGTCCGTGTGCTGCTAATGCTGCTGCTGCTAGAAGAGAGCCCCACAACCTCGAGACACTACCAACCCAGATATAGGACTAGGTTTGGAAGTCCACATTAAACCGCACATGCAAAGAAATGCCGATGACCTCGTGGCCTCAATTAGGTGTGGGTGGGCAAAAATATAGGATGGCCTAGCCCCTGCCCCTGTGGAGTCATTGCTCATGGGTGCCAGGCCCTAGGGACAGTGGGAAAAATTAGGACATGGAGCTACTTCGCTAGTTCAGTGCTGGTGCATGGCTAACTAACTTAGCCATGCCTGTGTGATTTTATTAACACTGCGCACGGAGTGCTGGACTCAACCAAAAACCCAAACGTAGGAGGGTGACCTTTTAAGACCACCCCGCGATATGCGGTGAGGTGGTACAGTACATCGCTCCCCAAGTTTAACAAAACGTAACAATAAGCAAACTCTAAACATGACGTTACACATTGACAACACATAATGTTACCATGCCCTGGGTCAAGGTCCAATGTGTCTGGATACCCTGCCCTTGGTGTCACATTGGATCATCAGACTAGGGAGTTCTTCAGGTGGGTGGACGGTGCAGGGTCGGCTCGCAAATGATACCTCTGGTGATCATCTCGGCCCGAGGACCTGGGAGTGGAGGATGCCAACACCGAGACACTGCTTGGAGAATTCTTCGCTGGGGGGGTCTGGCTGTGTCTCCTCTGAATTCTGAGAGGCTCCCTCGGGCTCGGAGCCAAAGGTTCTGATGGTTCTCCTTCATCGGTCTCTGACAGAAGATCAGAGTCCAAAGAGAAGTTAGTACTTTCTCTAGGTGTCCCTTTGACCTTCTTGAATAATGACGCTACAGGTGAGCTCTTCATCGCCTTTGCGGGCCGTTATCATGGTGCCCTGGCATCTCACCACAAGCCATGGTTGACGTTCGAATGGTAGTCACAATTTGCTACCTGGTTGCTGGTCCTTCACAAACACAGAGTCTTCTGGTTGGATGTCAGACAACTGAGCCCTATGCTTGTCACTGGCTCACAGGTTGGTCGTGTCCTCCTGCTGAGAAGTCTTTCAGTGTCAATGGAGTCTGGGGTCAATTTTGGGTGATGTAGGATGGTATCAGTGATGGCACACCCCATGCTGGCATGCCCTGGAGCTTGGCCGGTTGTTGAGTGCGGCGTCTCCTGATATTCATGTAGAAATCCATAGATTGCTCTCTCCATAGGTTGGTGATCGACATGAGCAATGCAGACCACCTTGGTGCGCCAAACCTCTCAATCTCCCCATTGGCCTGTGGCCAGCATGGTGTTATCTTGTGATACTCGATGCCACAGGAACAGAGGTAGTCTGCAGATTATTATCTCTGAAAGGGTGGACCATTGTCTGTCGGCAGCTCTCTCATGAGGCCATGAGTGGCAATACTTTTTTGCATTTTGACAGTGACTTCTGAGGCTGTTTGCAATCCAACTAGGTCAATCTCTGGATATTTAGTGAAGTCATCTATCAAGACCAGAGCATACCTTCCATCCGGTAGGTGGCCAAAATCCAGGCTTGTGCACTCCCAGGGCTGCTGTGGACCTTCTTCGGTAAGCACTGGGGCAGGGGCTTCCGGCGACCCCGATACTTGGCATCATTGGCATGACCGGACCGATGTCTTCACCATCTCATCCATGCTGAGGAACCATACTTTTGTGTGGAGTCTATTCTTGACTCTCCCCTGGTGGCCATGGTGGGCCAGTTGTATGGCCTGATTGGGAAGGCTGGTGGGAATCAACCAGCCAAGGTCTTCCGATCAGGCACCCACTCGCATCTGTTGAGAGTTCTTGTTGAACGTTGAATAAAGATTCTAGGACCCTCTTAGCCTCTGGGGTCCTCTGTGACAGGTGTGCTTTCAGTGTTCTCCACTCTTCATGCAGAACTGCAGTTATTGGCAGTTGAAGTCACTCGTCTTCCTGTGTTGCCTGTTGGATGGTGGCAAGTGGTAGGGGGAGTGGCTGGGACCTTTATGCAATGTATTGGACGTGTTCCTCCATCTCTTCTGCTTCTTGGGGGTCGCTGTTCCAGGGTGGCAAGAGAGGTAGTCTGCTGGGTGTTGGCGCTGGGCTGGTATCCCATATGACAGTCATATTCCTGGAGCTGCAATATCCATTTCCCTATACGAGGCGGTGGTTTGGATGCAGATCCTTGGAATAGGGACACTAGGAGTTTATGGTCCATCGTGACCATATACATATATATGAAAGTATCTGCATGCCCAGTGAACGGCGATGGCTTCTCGCTCAATTTGGAACTATCACTGTGCTCAATTTGGGACTATCACGTTTCTGTACTGGTAAGGGACCTGCTGGCATTGGCGATGGGAGTCCAACCTCCATGGCTCTGTTGTTGGGTGAGAATGACCCCCCCCCCAGTCTTTTTGGGCTGGCATCCACTGCGATGTTTGTTGGCTTCTATGGATTGAAGTATGATAGAGTGCTGTCTGCGGATAGAGCTACTTTGGTTATATGAGATGCGTCTTCTTGCTCTGCACCCCAAGCCCAGATGACATTAGTTTTGGTGAGTTCCCGAAGAGGTTGGGTGAGGCCCGTGAGGTCTGGGATGAACCTCCCACAATAACTCACCATTCCGAAGAAGCTCCGCTCTTCTGAGATGTTAGTGGGTGCTGGGACTTCTTGTACATCTTGTACCTTCTCCGGGTCAGGCGCCACTCCCTCCACTGAGAAAGTATACCCAAAGAAACATATTCGCTGTTTTAGAAACTCACATTTCTCTCGATGAAGAGTTAGCCCAGAATCTTTGATTCTCTAGAGGACTCCGCGGAGGTGTTCATGATGTTCCTTCACTGACCTGGCATGTATCAGTATGTCATCACTGATGATGACTCCTGGTAATCCACTGAGCATTTCCTCTATTGGGTTCTGGAGGACTTCAGCGGCACTTGATATGACAACAAATGACCGAAGCACACACTCTGCTGTTTCTGTAGAATCCTTGATAAGAAAGACTAATGAATGAGCAGGTAATTTCAAATTCTTATGTTTTTATTACTTTGAGCGTGGTTTTAGTCACTTTGTTTTCGAATCTTCACTCAGGATTTCTATATTCTTCTTTCCTTATGGACAAAACAGGTGTTTCTGACCTTGAAGTGTCATCATTACTCACAAATGGGTGACTTGTGGTTCTATTGTACTGTTCTATTCCTTTTCTGACTTGCAACTGTCTGTTCAACATTTAGTCCTTCTTGGCACATGGTCTAGTTGTGCGTTTCCTCTTTGGTTTCTATGGTGGCACATTGTTGTGTTCACTGGGTATGAATTTAGAATTTTGCACTTATGGATTAGAAACAGTATATTTGAAATTGATATTTATGGTTTAGCAGCCTAAAAAAGGTTGTGTCGGCTGCCTCCATAGTGAACTTGTTCATGCCATGTACAGAATTTTGTTGCAAATAAAACAGAAGAATTTGAAATTACCTGCTCATTCATTCAACTTTCTTATCAAGGATTCCACAGAAACAGCAGAGTGTGTGCTTCGGTGCTTTGTGTCAAGTTTTCCGGACTGTCTTACAGTACGGGATTTTGCACCTTAGGTGGCTGGGTGCTGTCATCACGTGAGCACCACTGGAAAGGACTTCCTTTTATCACTTTGGATTCTTTACTTTTTTATTTACTACTCTATATGATTGAATTGCCGTGCAAGCATCTAGCATAGCCACCTTTGAATCATTTAGCTGCACTGTATATGCCAAAGTTAAGGACCTCCGCAGTCCGATGTGAGTTGAGAAGGTAGTGATATACCTTGACTCAAGGTGGAGTGGTAGCTGGTGATATCCCGAATGAAGGTCGACTTTTGAGAACCACTTTGCCCCGCTGAGCTCCCCAAGGATGTCGCCTATTGTGGGGGTTAGGTGATGTTCACGTTTGATTGCGACGTTAGGGACTCGCATGTCCACAAAGATGCGGACTTGTCCATGCTGCTTGTTCATGATTATGATCGACGAGACCGTCACCTTCTCGATAATGCCTGCACGTTCCAGCTTCTCTAACTCCTCTTCAACCTTTGGCCAGAGGTGAAATGCAATCGTCCGGTGTCTTAGGGCTATCGGCTGAATTGACAGGTGAAGATGTAGCTTCACCTCTTGCCCTTTGAGACAACTTAGCGGATGGTAGACAGTTCCTCTTCTTGTATTCTGAGGGCAAAATATATCAGTTCTAGTGCCTCAGCCCACTAACCAGCATGCCGTGTCCCCCATCTACCACATAAATGACGGTGTCAATGCTTATGTCCTTGTGGGACACTAGTGATTTGAAACAACCTAGTAGGGGTATGGGACACGCCTGTCCATATGCAAAAAACCTGACTCTCACTTTCTCCAGTTTCTGGGGTCTGGTTAGAGCGCGGTATGTGTCCGCTGACATTAGTTAGATGAACGCCCCTGTGTCAATGGTTGTTGTGACGTTGTGGGGCCCGACTTGAAGTTGGCATTGCGGAAGTGGACGGTGAGTTGAGCCAGATGCTCCGACCGCGAAGACGGTGTGGACAATGTAGTCTTCCACGTCGTCATCCATGTCCTCTGGTTTGTCGGGACTGCTTGTGACGGCTTGGAAGGTTTCCTTCTGGGACTTGTACTTTTAAGACTAGCAGACCTTTGCAAAATGGTTAAATTTGCTGCAGGCAGAGCATTTTTTAACTCTGGCGGGGCATTCAGCAAACTTGTGGGGAGTATCCGCATTCTTTTTGTTTTTCCTGCGGGCGTTTCTGACCTGCCGGACTGCAGCATGGTTGAACGGCATTGACTGGCTCTGTTTTAATTGGTCAGTGAAGGGCAGCTTCCATATGGGACTCCCTGGCTTTAGATAGTTCTTGTGACTGTCCGAGGGTCAAGATACCTTGGACCGATTTCCCAGACTGTTGGAGAACACTCTCTCTCAGTTTAGCCGATGAGCAGCCTTGTATCATTTGGCCCCTGATCTCTTCCTGTTCATCATGAAAACCACAGGCGCTTGCCAGTTCTTTGAGCCAACAATGGAAGGTGTCTAATGATTCTTCTGGTTCTTGGAAGGCCTGACAGAACACGAACGTTCATGATCCCTGTTTGCCATCGACTCAAAATGTGTTTTAAGAGCCCTGAGTAATGTTACATACGACTTGGGCGTCACTTCAACCAGAGTCTTGTATATTTTGTGAATGTCCTTACCCCCCAGGTGCAATAGGAGGACTCAGTGCTTTTCCATCGCAATATCGGTGCCCTTAAAATAAAACTGGAGGTCTTCCACCCAGTCCTTCCTTTTGAGTGCCAGCACGGAGGCACTCCATCAACAATAAATGGTTCTATTGATGGAATTGAAGCCATTGTGCAGTGTGGTCAGCTGGTGGCAGGGATGCCTTGACTGTATGTTATGGTCCCTCGCGGAACAATGCCTGTCACCATGCAAAAGTTGGTGGCAGAGCCGCCTGGCCGAGGGTTGCTGTCACTCAGAATGGCTTGTAGAGTAGTTTGCCAGTGACCCCCTGACAATGGTGTGGGCAGTCCTTGAGTATTTGGGGATTTCAGTTTTTTATTTTTTATATCTGTCTCTGTCTTTTTTAGGTCGAGCATCAGTGTGCATGCACTGTCTGCAAGACCTGCTGTAATCCCTCTATGGAGTGTAATTACAACTGCTGCTTGCCATTGGTTAAAAACTCTACTGCTCTTGTTTACTGGCTCCTTATTAGCTTGTGCTCCCGAAACATCACTTCCGTTTGTAACGGCCAACAACCGTTTCCTTACTCTGTAGGATTATATTTTTTTGGGACTATTTTTTTTATAAGCGCCGCATTCCCGGCTTTAACTTGTCTAAAGAAACAGAGTTGCTGGCTAAGGAAATAACAAGAATTGTTGCATTGCAAATGCTTGTTATTTCCTTAGCCTGGAACTCCGTTTCTTTACACAAGCCACATCTAAAGAAAGGTATGCAGCCACCATTAAAGTGAAAGCTCGGCATTGGGCGCTTTTACAAAAACTTAACAAAAAAAAAAAAATGTGAATCTCACAAACAAATGTTTTTTTTAAAGCACCCAATGCCGTGCATACACTTTAAGAATGTCTACTGCGCTTCATTTTTATTACCAATTGCACGCCCAACTTGTTTTTGCTACCAGTACGGGCCCCGCCTACTTTCCTTAGGAAGTGCCAACACTGCTGCAGCCACACCTCCTGGCAGCACATACTCAGCAACCTATGCTCAGGTCAAATTCCTGGCGGTGCAGGTGAAGCAAACAGCACTTTCTGCAGCTGCTCAGGGTGGAGCCGGGGAGCATGACGGAATCGTCTGCAGGCTTTCCCACAGAGCCAGCACCTGCACCATGAACTCCGATGGCAGGAGAGCAAGCCTGGCAGGTGCAGAGTGCGGGGAGGCAAAGGGGAGCTCCTCCTTGTGTGCAGGCACTGCTGACTCAGAGCCTGCTTGCCCGGGCTCTGCCTGCTGCTGGGGGTCATCAGTGGCAGAGCCTCTCACAGCTCCTGACCCAGATGGATGTTTAAAATGTGTTGGCTTTGTGAAGTGGGAAGTTGGAAAAGTAAAAAATAAAATCAGATAAAATGGAGCCCTGAGTGACAGCAGGAAAACTTTCCAGATGCTTCTCGGAGTTGCTAGCCTCCCAGCACAGCCCTGCAGAATCTCACTGTCTCAATGCTCTGACTAAAGGCTGCCCTCCCTGCTAGTTAGAAGAAAACAGGTGACGTGTGAGTATTTCTGCGTCACCCAAAGACCAATCAGAGCTAGGGATCCATATCGCTGCAGCCTGCTCTACCTCCAGTCTTGGGAAGGACAACCAGCAGCAGTGAAATAAAGATAAACTTCGTCTTGGTGAGGTCAGGTCAGGAAACTTTGCACGATCTGTGGGAGAAAATAAGCTTGCAAACCCCTCGTCAAAATGGCAGTTCAATTGTTGCCATAGAAATTGTTAATCTTAATAGAAACTCTAAACTCAGCAGTTTGTGGCACGTACCTAGATGTTTTGGTGGAGAAGTGACACTTTGAGCAAGTTAAAAGGCCTATTAAGGAAACATAGTTTATTTATTAATTTATATTTATTTAGTTTTTTATATAGCGCGAACAAGACCCAGAAGTGGGTATCAGAGTACTTCACATATAGATAGCATTGTAGCTTTAAACAGTACCAGAGCGTATCATATATATATATATAGCATTGTGGTTTTAAACAGTGCAATAGAAACCTATAAATGGTTTTAGTTGTCTCAATAAACATGTGAGGCATGGAGAAAAAGAGAAAAACATTTGTACAATCACTAATACAATTAGAAATAGCCTAGGTTATAGCTTATAATACATTTGGGCCTGTTCTGGGTATTCTCAGTGGTGACAGTAGGGGTAGCAGTCTTCAAGCAGAAGTCTCCGTGTGAGTAAGGACCAGCGGGATGCGCCTAGTAAGAGAGTGAGGAGCTCCATCTAGAGTCTGGTAACGGATGAGCTTACAGAGAGATACTCCGCGGGCTAGGGTGGGTAGAGTGATTGTCTGAATGGGGCTTCTAGAACATGTAATGAACAGGCTACTGTGGATTAAGGGAGGAATTTGCTCATTAAGAAGGAGTTAGCTTCTTTTTTGAATGTAGAAGTAGATGAGATTTTCCTGATGCCTGGTGCAAGCGAGTTCCATATTCTTGGTGCAGCTCTGGAGAAGGCTCTGTCGTATGTTTTTTTTCTTACCGAAGAGTGGAGGTTTTAGAAGAAGAGTACCGGCGCTCCGTGAGAGTCTGCTTCCTCCAGAAATCGAAATTTTCTGTGCTAGGTACAGAGGGGTTTTGTGATAAATTGCCTTGTGAGTTATGCAGGACATCTTTAGTTGGATTCTTGTTTCATGAGGCAGCCAGTTGAGAGCTTTTAGATGTGGGGTGATGTGGTAATTTTCTTTTACCCAGTTAAGAGTTTTGCGGCTGCATTAAGACAGGCTTTAAGCGGGGCTGTTGAGATTTTGAGTAGTCCTGATAGAGTAGTACAACCATATTCAAGCCTTGAGATGACTAACGACTGAACTACAGTTTTTAGGTCTAGTGGTTCAATGTAAGGTTTTATTTTTCTAAGGCAGCTGAGGTGAAAACGGGCATTTTTAGCAATCAAGCTGATGTGTGATTGCATATTAAGGTTCTTGTCTAGAGTGATTCCTAGCGACTTGGATGAGTCCACCAGGATCGGAGTGCAGTTTAGTGCAGTGATTAGCTTAGTCCAATCCTTCCTAACTGTGGACTTTTTTGGGGGGGAGATTAGAAGGAATTCGTTTTTTTGAGAGTTTAGTTTAAGGTGATTGTTAGTTAGCCATTGGGCGGTCTTTTTTAATGCTTGGTTCATTCTCTTAATTTCTTTCAGGGAAGTGATCTTAATATATAGCTGAGTGTCGTCCGCATACATGTGGAAGGAGATCTTAGCCTGCTGTAGTATTACGGTTAAGGGTTCGCTATAGAGATTAAATAGTGATGGGGATAGAGTTGAGCCTTGTGGTATTCCTAGTAGGTTAGGGGATGGTGTGGATAGATTTTGATTCACCAGGAATCTTTGCATTCTGTTGTCTAAGAAGGATTTAAACCATTTTAGGACTGTTCCCGATAAACCCATCCTGTTCTCAAGTCTCTCGAGAATTTTCCCATGGTTAACAGTGTCGAAACCATATGAGAGGTCAAGTAGTACAAGCAGACATGTTTCATTACGGTCTAATGCTAGTAGGGCGTCAGCTACAATATGTAGAATTGCTGTTTCGGTGCTGTGCCAGGGTCTGAAACCTGATTAGCAGGTGTCAAGAAGCTTGAATTCTATAATGTGTTGGTTAAGCTGTTGTTGAACACATTTTTCTATAACTTTGGCTAACATGGGAATGTTGGTTATCGGTCGGAAATTGTTTGGGTCCGAAGGGTTCTCTGTTGGTTTTTTTAGGATGGGGATGACTTGGCTGGGTTTTAGGCAATCCGGGATGGATCCTTGAGAGAGCGATGCATTGATTATCTTGGTCCAAATGGGGATGATAGTGTGGTTGATAGATGACAGGCAACTCAACGGAGGGGGTCGTTGTAGTGGTTGTTGGGTTTTATAGACGATAAGATTTTGGTGCTGTCTCTTTGTTCATAAAGTTTGAAGGAGGACCAATGGGCTTTATTTTGGATCCTGCCAGAGTAGGTTGGGTTGGATGATTGGTTGGAGAATTTTTAGGGGAAGTGGAGTTGTCAGCGGCAGTCTTGAGTTCCTTCTCTAGGGAAGTGGCTTTAGCAGTAAAGAAGGAAGAAAATTATTTGCAGCTTAAATGTGATTTAGATGTCAAGACTGCGGATTTGGCCATTTTGTTTGATTGCTGTTTTAGTAATTCGAATAGTTTCCTCGGTCTGTTTTTGGCGTTGTCAAGTTCTGACCTAAAGAAATCTTTTTTAGATTTGAGGATACTTTTGTTGTAGGAGTTTCCTGACTTTCTTAGCAGTCTTAAGTGAGGGGATGAAAGATTTTGTCTCCATTGCCATTCAGTTAGGCTCAGTTTGCGTCTTTCTTCATTGAGAGAACCATTGAACCAATGGTTTTTGTCTTTGTCCGGTATCCTTTTGAGTTTTGGCGGGGCTAGGACGTCAATAATTTTTGTCATCGTGGAGTTGTAGTGTTCCGTAAGCTCGTTGACGTTCTCCATATTAATAGGAGGGAGAAGTTCTTTCTTTCATTGTCTTGTTAGTATTTCCAACTTTAGGTTTTTTGTGTCACAAACCCATTTTCTAGGTTTGGTAGATTGTGAGGTCGGTTTTTGGAAGGTGATGATATGATGGTCGGACCAATCGCAGGGGTCGATTTGGATTGTATTAACCATTTTTTCTTTGGAGATGATCCAGTCTAGTGTTGCACCTTTATTGTGGGTAAGAAGGGTACATGCTTGAACTAGGGATTGATCTGTTAGAAAATCTTTGACAGCATTGACTTGAGGATCATAGGGGTCTTCCCAATGAAAATTGAAGTCCCCTAGGAATATATCATTGGAATGAGGGGCACAGTTTGTTGTGATGATTTCTATTAGTTGGCCAATAAACAGGGCGTTTTTTCCTGGAGGGTGGTAAAATACGTGTAGTTTGCAGAGTTGGTTATCTGTGGGTTTTAGGGAGATTCCAAGGTATTCACAAGATTCGAGGGGGTCGGAGTGAAGTATAGTAATAGAGATGTCAGCTCGATGGATACAGGCAATGCCTTCGCCCATTTTGTGTGGTCTGTCTAGCCTAACAATGTTGTAGTCAGGAGGCACAAGAAGGTCTAAGCAGGGGAATGAAGATTCCGTAAGCCACGATTCCGTCAGGATGGTTAAAAATCCACTTCACGGCTCAAAATGAGGTCAGCGATGTCAGCGGCGTGTTTCATTGCTGAGCGGCAGTTGAGTAGAAGGCAGGAGATTGGTTTCGATGAGTTACCCCGGTAGTTTCATGTATTTCGGGGGTTAATGTTTCTTTTTTTAGGTTGTTAAGGTTAACCTTTCTGTTATTTGGTTGAGTTGTTCTATTTGCATTGATTGGGAGTGAACGAATTGTATGTTCATCCTCCATGGGTGGGGGATTCGGAGATGATTCGTAAGTTAGTAACAGGGACTGCGTTTCCAAGTCTGTCAGGTATCGATGGGGTATGCAGGCTCGGAGTTGGCGATTGGACAGAGGCAGGGGAATCGTATTTAGCTTGCTGTGGGCTGAGAGAGTTGATTTTTGAAAATAGTTGATTTTAGAGATATAATTTTCTGAGAGGAGTAAAAGATTCTTAATTTCTGAAATGGCGTTTTGTAAGTTTAGATAAATCCTATCCGTTTGGGTTCTGAGTGTTTCTAGTTCTACTAGGGATGAAGGGGATGTTTGGAACAGAGTGCCGGGAGGTCTGGAGGTAGGAATGCTAGATCATTCGACATCCGTGTGAGAGGGTCTGGTAGACTTTCCATCTGATCTTTTTGGATTCTTTTAAGGGTATGACTTGGGATTAATATCGGGGTTAGGTTTTAGTCTTTGGTTGTCCTGGGCAGTGTTAGATGGTACCGAAAGGAAGGCGTTTTGAGTGGTTGAAGTATTAGTGTTCAGTGGTACGAGAGGTAGAGCTGGGTGTATAGGTTTTTTCCTTTTTGCTGTCAGGAGCTTGTCACTATGTGATCCCATTGGTATCCATGGTCGATTGAGGGGGGTAGAGCGGGTCCTTGAGATGGGGCTGGGAGCCGTGATGGCAATGGAGGTGGAAAGTGATTTGGGAGCTAAGAAAAGGGTGTTGCTGTGCCTTGTTTCAGGGATTCTGGTCGTAGGCATAGTTTGCTGCAGCTCCTGAGAGATTATACATTCTATTGTGTCAAAGTGACATTTGGGTTGAGGGTCAGATTGCGAGGAATTGTTTTGATTGTGCAGGATATGAGTTGTTGTATACAAGGTCTTTTAGCGTGGCAAAATAGTCGTCAAATAGCTTGAGATTCTTATTTGCTGCTTGGATAAGAACTGTGCCATTTTTGTAGGAGGTTATATTCAGATTTGCTCTAAGATTTTGTGAGGATGCCGTTAGGATCTTGGAGCCATATGGAAAGTTTTTCTTTTCCTGGATGTTTAGCTGGTTAGTAAAGGTAGTACGCCATTTTGCCATTTTTCTGGTGAAATATACAAGATCATTAATAATGGTGCCTTTTTTATGTTGATGGAAGGGTCTAGGAATAGTATGTCTGGGTTTTTTCTGAGCAGGGTGTGTTTGAAGTTTCTGGTTGCCTTTTTTAGAGAGGTTAGAGGGGTAAAGAATAGTGAAGGAGTTACTTCCAGTCGGTTTCATATTTAATCCTGTCAAATTTGTTTCAGGAGAGTTGGAATCTGGAACTATTCTAATTGTCCTTCGCTGCCTTAGGTTCAGGAGATCAGGAAGCAGGGCAGGGCCAGTTGCGTCAGATCAGTTTGGGGCCATTTCAATATGGCTGCTTCAAGCAGGTAGTTAATCACTTTTATTTTATTTTTTATATCCTCTTCTATTTCTTATAGGTAAATCGGACACAGTTTTGAGTCATACCAACATGGCTGCCTCTAGAGGGTAGCTAATCAGAAAGTCCTTTTTTTGTTTCTGATTCAGGGGTGTAAGACCTCTTTCTATTTCCACATATCGGACTAGTTAGCTCGGCCATTTTGAATCATAGCAGAAAACAGTGTTGCCAGATTGGGCTATTTCCCGCACAATTGGGCGACATTTTTCCCAATTGTGCGGGAAAAACCCATACCTGGCGGGGGGCTACTTTTTGGGCGGGTATTAGCCAATTGTGCGCAAAATTACTGGCTGGGGCGGCGCCGACGAGTTCACGCCTATCACTGGCAAGGACAGTCACAGCATTGGCGAATGAGCGCGCTTGCGTGCGCTGATAACTGGGGGATGATTGGACTGTGCTGATCGTAATACCACCCCCACACGCGCTGCCGAGCCAGCAGGAGCCAGGAGCACACGTGTGTGTGTAAGTGCAAGCAAGCACAACTGCAACTCAACTTGTGTGTGCTTGCAATGCCACAGCAGCGCATGGGTGTATATGGGTCACAGGGCCGTCAATCTTGTAGCGCACAAAAGCGCTACCAATGACGGCCCTGGGAATAATTTTTGGCCAGCCCCCGCTCTGTTATGTAATACTGGTGGTCACGTCATGCGCGCAGCGCGCGCCAAGCTTCAAGCTTTCTCAGCGCGGTGGCACTGGTAGCCGGCCGAGGGGCATCGAGTGATGGTGTGACCGGTGTGGGCCCGGCCGCAGCAAAAAGAAGCATGCCCCCCTAATTAAAGTAAGTTAATTAAGTTAACCTACACAGTCTGAAATGTGAATTTATGCTGCCACAGAGGGTGATGCGGTCAGCACGGTCTTACCTACCTGGGTGGTCCGACCAAAGCTTTCCAGGCCACATGCCCCTCATACAGAGACGCTTTAATGCATGGGCAAAGTGGGCTCTGGCCAAGGAGCCCAGCGTTTCAGGGGGCCCTGATAGACCCAGCTCTGTTTTGCACTCCTCCCCCAATGACCTTGAATGATTCTTCAACAAATTATTTTAAATGCTGTTTTCCTTTAATTTATTTTCAAATTGGGTGATTTGTGTCTATTACACAGTACATTTTGCAGAGAAATGCTGTGATAATGTTTCATACAACATTCATAGGAAAAAATTATTTTACAGCAAAACAGGACCTCACATAGGACAAATGGGAGTGGGGTCACAGAGATCATTTGCAATATTTGTGAGCTGTTGTTGTGTTACAATGTTGAAAACAGACATCACTATCCCTGAATACTAGATGTAGAATTTAGACCAATGTGCCTGTGCATTGTCATTGACCTGGCCAAAAAGGGCATAAAAGAGCTGAAACGGATCAAAAATTCAAATCTGTTCCGAACAGGGGGCCCAAAAGAAGTTTGGCCCAGGGCCCCCAAAATACTTAAGATGTCCCTGCCCTCAAATTTATAATCAACTTAAGGGTGGCTGTTTAAGGTATCTGGTCCCATTGTTAGTCGGATATGGGTGAAAGTTGGATGGATCGCTAGTTTGTGACCTGGGGCCTGTGGTGCTTTTCAAAGGAGTCTTGAGGTATTACTGCAGTATCTGAGTCATCCCGTCGCGCGGTGGCCAGTAAATAAGTCTAGTTGATTGTTCTATCTCCACCTGAAGTTACCCGGAGGCATGGGCCAGGCCTATGGAATGCATGTGGATGAAATCATGATACTGTCTGCTCTGCTGTGTATCTTACTGTGCCTTTTTTCCATGGAACGTGTGTTTTCCTTTGCAGATGCATTAAAGGGTAAAATATGTACTTTGGATTTTTTTTTCTATTGGAAGTAATGGGGGTAGTTTTTGGAAAAAGTTGGCAAAGCAGGTTTCGTTATTGGGTAATATTATTTCATCCTAAAATGGAACGCCTTGAAGCTAAAAGTTTCTTGCAGCTCCAGCACGTGGAGGTACTAACCAAGTTAGTTAGTATGCAAGTGACATCATGGCGTGTGACATTACATATTAAAATCTTTCACATGTGTTTTTATTAGGTATATCATTGAGTACATTTAAGCGCATTATGAGATTTAACAAATGAGATTTTGCTTTGGGGTTGTGCTAAAAAAGTGGCGCAATGCCGACGCAAAATCTGGGCCTCAACTAAATTTGAAAACCCTGCCACAAATAAACTGACAACAAGGAGAAGCATGGTAGTAGATCTGTTATGTTTAATTGGTTGCAAAGTCTGTGCTTTCAAATATTTTATGGGGTTAAGACATCTGCTGCTGAGGTGCCCAGTAAATATCAGAGAATAATAATAATGGTGAAATAACTCTGGAGGTTAAAGTATTTGCTGGAGAGATCTGTGTTTTGTGTAGTCCCGAATCGGAATGCAAGTGGTATAGAAGGTTAATGTGTCTCCTGCAAAGCACATCATGTGATATGCAGATGACAGATTTTATTTTTTATGTAGCTATGTAAGTGGGTTACTGCTTTGAACCCAGATCCTTTTGTTACTTGTAGTTCATAAACTGTAAGTCTTCTAATATAGCACAGTGAGTTATGTAGAATATGTGACTGCTACACCTTTTAACCCTCACTGACTCATGCAACGCATCTTGTACATTGATTTACACACTTGCGTGATTTATTGTCAATGTGCATGTTATGTAAAGTGCTCTGACACCCTGCATTGGGATTAGTAGCGCTATAAAAGAAATGAAATAGTGCTGTTTAAATTATGTGTGTAAATGCTTGGACAAACCAACACATTGCACGTTCTTACAGTGCATGCAGTTACATAAAGGGACTGAACAAAGTCAAAAGCACGCCTCTCTTAAGTACCTATGAAGAGATAACAAGCTGGGTGCTTTTGTTTCCCCTCCTTCGCATTTGCATTTAAGTGTGAGGTTCCAGGCCACGTCCAGCTAGGATACTGGATCAAAAGGAGGCCTAATGGCGCCTTAACTTGGCCATTATCTTTGGCCCAGCTGGAGGTGAAAATAACAAAGCCACCGCCCGCCTGCGCATTGCTGATGGGAATGAAAAGCAGACACCGGGCAGGTTCTGCTAAATGTGTCCCTGTGTCTGAAAATGACACAGGGACAAGATCAGCATATTTCTGTGGAGCCCAACATCTTGGTAGGGTGAACGGCATTCACCTTGAGAAAATAGTGGGTGGACGCCGTGTATCTATGTGTACCCTAGACTTGTGCCCTGGTATGGTGTCTTCCAGTGGCTGCATGGTTGTTTCAGTCCGAGTCCTGGAAATTCACAAATTGAAACTAACCTAGATTTTTAAAGGCACATCTGCTAATGTAACAGACAGGCTGAAACCCTGAGTACGAAACCGAATAACTATTTGTACATCATCCTGAGTAGTAGTTCTTGCAAAATTAATTCACATAACCTTTTGGACTTTGGAGTGTATTTTTCTCCAAGGCTAGGGGTTAGTAGACCGGTGGTTCTGTCAATTTCCTTTGGTCATAGAAGTCAAAGTGTATGAAAGGACAAGGTCTCTGAATTTTTTTTTTTACTTCATATATTTTGACTCTTTCATGTAGAGATTTGTGCATTGAGACAATCCGTTTCTAACGTTAAATTTGCTGATTGTTTTTATTCAATACATATGCTCTAACCAGTGGCATTAAGACAGGTGCCCAGTTAGCCCCCTACCACTATCTGTATATTGAATAGAAATTATATTCATCCTTAAAATGGTTTCTGGTGACTATTTCTGCAAAATTTAAGAGTTGCTACTTTGGCCTGGTTTTTGGGCTGACACTGGTCTGCGTTGGGCTGGATTTGGGCTTATACTTCAGCCACTTTGGGCTTGGGACGGGTCTCAAAATCTGGCAACACTGGCAGAAAAGCAGAAACAAAGGCAGGGAAAATGGCTGGGGCAACAGGGGGCTCGAACATAGCATTTCACAGACCTGCAGGGTCCCCTTGTAATGAAGCATCCAACTCTGCTTAGTTGTTGGCAGAGAGGGTCCATAGATTGCCACGAAGTCCCTCCATAGCTCTGCGGGCAGGAGGTAGTTGACCCATTCCCAGCAGAAAACAGGAGCAGAGGCAGGGGAAAAATGAATGAATGGGGCAAAAAGAGTTAAAACAATGCACCCTGCAAACCTGCAATGCTCCCCCCGTGATGAAACATCCCACTCTGCTTAGCTGCCAGCAAAAGCGGGTCCCCAGACTGCCCTGACGTGATTAGTGACAAATCATGCGTTGCTTCGCAGCTCCGCATGTAGGTGGCGCCCGTCTCGATGAGTGCCACACAAGCGGCGGCCACCCTGCTCCGATGCTGCAGCCCCGGGCGCCAGACCGATCTCAGCAATCCTGCGGTCAGCCTCCCGGGCCCGTTCCCTCGGAGTACCGGGAACCGTGGCTGTCACGTTGCAGCAGCAAGCTGCCGTGATACAGTTGATGGGGGTGAGGGCGCAGTGTCTTGCAGAGCGTCTGAACTGCGCACGGAGGAGTCCTGGAGTGCACCGCTGCAAGGAGAGCCTGCACCCACCGGCAAAGTCAATTGGGTCGTACTCTCATCATAGGCCCTGTCTCACCTCCGCACGTCTCCCCTTCGGATGATCCCAGGTGAGGTGATAGTGGTTCGTGATCCACCGGAGCACCTCCACGTCCAGCCCTGATGGTGTCCTTATCGCAGGTGGCGAGTCATCTCCTAGATGTGTTTCAAGCTTAAGCAAGGTTCTCCAGCAGCAATGGTCGGTTTTTGCGAACGAAATGGTCTGGAGTCCGATGTATGGGACCCCAGGCTAAAATGAGGATTTTTGCTCATTGAGCAATCCTCAGCCACGGAGCTCCCTCCTTCGGCTCCTCACCATCCGGCGGCCATTTTCTATATAGTTCACAGTGGATTTAAATGCATGTGCAGCCAATTACACACACATTACACTTTAAACAGCTACAGATTTACCTTGCAACTTGACTCTACCCTAAAAGTTAAAAATGCTTTCTTGCTATTCCAGCTCATGTTCATCTTGATTATCCTGTTTGAGGGAGCATGGCAATGTATTTTAAAAGTGGATCAGACATATTTGATGTATTAGCCTTGTATTTTACCATCTTCAAATTAGGTTCTTTATTTTTTAATAAAGCACAATGCAGAACAATTATGTCAGCAGTTGCCTTTGGGTTAATTGTATTATGAGCATAATATTAAGGGCTGTCATTTAATTTTACCGTTCATTACCAAAGAATTATGTAAACTTCAAAAACAGAAGTCAGTCAAATAGGACTAGAATTAAATTCTATCCATTTGTTTTCTTGAAATAAAATCAATGTTTTATTGAAATAATTCGTCTTTAGCATTAACTGTTTCACTCACTCGGAGCTCCGCTGCTCCGTTTCTGTTAACAGGGCTGTACATCTTGCTCTTTATCTGGTCAGAAATGTGGCAGCTGTGTCTCTGTTCCCAGTGGTAATTCCATTTCATAGTCCTCTAGGCAGTGCTGCCACTGCATCTCTGTTCCCACTGGCAATTCCTCATCCTCAGTCCTCCTTGCAGTGCTACTAGCTGCTTCTGTGGTCCCAGTGGTAATTCCTCATTCCTACTCCTCTAGCCAGTGCTACTAGCTGCTTCTCTGGTCCTAGCAGTAATTCCTCATTCTTCGTCCTCTAGCCAGTGCTGCAGCTGTGTCTCTCTTCCCAGTGGTAACTCCTCATACTTAGTCCTCTAGGCAGTGCTACTAGCTGCTTCTGTGGTCCCAGTGGTAATTCCTCATTTGTAGTCCTCTAGGCAGTGCTGCAGCTGCTTCTCTTGTCCTGTCAATTCCTCATTCTACGTCCTCTAGACAATGCTGCTAGCTGATTCTCTGGTCCTGTTGGTAATTCCTAATTCTAAGTCCTCTACACAGTGCTGCAGCTACTTCTCTGTTCCTAGTGAAAATTCCTCCATTCTAAGTCCTCCACACAGTGCTGCAGCTGTGTCTCTGTTCCCAGTGGTAATTCCCCATTCTTAGTCATCTAGGCAGTGCTGCAGCTGGGTCTCTGTCCCCAGTGGTAATTCCTCATTCTTAGTCCTCTAGCCAGTGCTGCTAGCTAGTTTTCTCGTGCCAGAGGTAATTCCTCATTCTAAGTCCTCTAGGCAGTGCTGCAGCTGCGTTTCTGTTGCCAGTAGTAATTCCTCATTCTTAGTCCTCTAGCCAGTGCTGCAGCTGCGTCTCTGTTCCCAGTAGTAATTCCTTATTTTTAGTCCTCTAGCCAGTGCTGCAGCTGTGTCTCTGTTCCCAGTGGTAAATCGTCATTCTTAGTCCTCTAGCGACTGCTGCAGCTGCTTCTGTGGTCCCAGTGGTAATTCCTCATTCTTACTCCTCTAGACAGTGCTGCTAGCTGCTACTCTGGTCCTGTCAGTAATCCCTTATTCTAAGTCCTCTAGGCAGTGCTGCTACTCTAGCCCTGTCAGTAATTCCTCATCACAACACCAATAGCTCTAGCTCTAACAATTGCGAGACCTATTGCATTGTAAATGCTTGTTTTTTCTTTTGGCCACCTCTCCCAGCTTCCACCTGCTTCTGATGGTACATGGGCTGTCTCTCTTTAGCACCAGAGAAAACAGATAGGCGGGGAATACTCCTCCTCCTGTGGTTCCTCGTGATCTTGCGATCAGCCTGGTCCTGGGCATCCCTTTGCAGCACAATGAAGAGCACTTGTGGGCAGGGCATGCATTACCACACTCAAATGGGGGAGTGCAGGCAGAGCAGCACGGAAGAGCTTGTAGCCGGCACCATGTGGCTGTATAAGTAAAAGCCGGTGCAGCTGGGAGACAGGGCACACACACCTCACGCGATGCTGGTCTGCAGCACGCCGTGCAGGATGAGGAAGTTAGACGTGCCACAGGTGTTGTACTATGTACTCTGCGGGCTGCCAGTGGGCTGGGGGGATCACTGAACATTATTGGAGGGGAGAAGCAGGAACAGGATGTGGATGGGGCTCAGTAAAATCATATATTATGTACATCCAGGGCTTTAAGTGGGCCGGGTCTTGCACCGGCAGTTCATAAAAGTAGGTGCTCAAACGGGTCTCTATCGAGCTCTCTATTTTTACCCTCAGGGTGGGGGACAAAAAAACGTAACTCTGCAATAGTAGCACCGGTCACTGCTTTTGATGTAACTTCTAAGAGACTCGTTTTTCAGTTTTATACAGCGCAAACTTGGAGCACTTTACATGAGCACCAGTTACATTACACAAGGACATATTCATTTTTTGAATCACCGGATGGTGTATCAACGTCAGGCTCGAACCTGCTTTTTCAGGTCGAAAGTCGGCAGCTCTAGCCTTACGACACATCCTCGCTCACAAAAACTGCGTTATTTTCAGTATTATATATGACAAAAACATAGTCGGTTTTTATTTATCTTATGCAACTTACAACCATTGACAGAGCCAATAGTCCTGGCTTGTTGCAGGTGTGATATCACTAGTATTATATATCTGAAGGCATGACAGAAGAAGCACAATACCAGTTGGGCAGCACACTATGCTAAGCACAGATTTTTAGCTTACGTGTTTTAAGCCACACCCATAATTACATCGGCCACGCTCCTACAAGAGACCCCCCAGTTTTTTCATCCCACTTAAAGCCCTCTGTACGTCAAAGAAGTGCTGTGCAGGCAGGCTGTGTGCCTTATGGGAAACATTTAATTTATATTAAACGAAGACAGAGAAAAGCCACATTTTAAAAGATCCCTGCCTTCCCTGTAGTACCAAGGCAGAACCCTGTGTGAATGGAACTCTTCTGATGTCACAGGCTCCGCAATTTAATGTCACAAGGTCCATGATATATGCAGAGGAGAGAAGGTAAAAGAAGAGACCACTGTTGTGTTGGGTTATCCTGCGGGTTAGAAAAAGAAGTGTTTCAGGTTCATTGCAGGATCTTTTTTTGACACTGAATAGTTTTTTCAAGAAAAATGAATACATGTGCGTTGCTTGCTACCCCTGTTAACTTGAAACACATGGTATCACACGCAAAGTGGTGATGTATGATGGCATGATGAAAATTCTCTATTGTGAGGTGTCCTTGGTATAAAAGGCTGGTAACTAGGAAGCTGCAGCATTACACTCAAGGATATCTAATGGGGAGGAGCACTGATGGCGGATGGAGCTGGGACAGCGAGAGGCCGGAGCTGCAGGGGCTGAGTTGCAGCCGCGGTCCATGCAGGTAACAGCGGTGGGGCCGCGTGGGGGGGGATTTCGAGGGACGATGCCGAGGGAAAAATAAATAAATAATTAATTTTCCCTCTGCATCGTCCCTCGAACTCCCCCACCCCACGAGGCCCCGCCGCTGTTACCTGCATGGACCGTGGATGAAAGAAAGGGGGCAGGAGTCAGTATAAGGAGACAAGAAGAGTAAATAAACAAAATTAAAACTATACTGAAAGTCAAACAGAACTGAAAACTGAACCTCGAAACCAAACTGAGCTCTAACTTGAAAGTGACTTGAAATTCCAATTTACCTTAATCCTTAATTTTTTCACCCCAACCTTGAAACCCAGTACTACCCAACCCTATGTTTCTCTTTCCAACCCTACAATTCACATTTCCAAAACATCCATTCCTTTCCCTCATTACCCAGTTCTTGCCTCCCACTCACATCCCTTCTTTCTCCAACCCTTCCCTGATCTCCCCTTACTCTTCCTCACCACACGTTCTTATTCTCCCCTAATCTCCTATGCCTTTTCTACCACTTCCCTCCTTTCATTCTCTTCCCTCACTCCCTTACCACTACTGTCTAATCCCCCCATTTTCTGCAACCTTTCGATACCCAATACGTCTATTCCTCTCTTCCCAACACATTTACATTCCCTTCCATGTCCAGAACACCCATTACACTATCCACTGTTGTTTTTCCCTGCCTCTCAGCTCCCTTACATTCCTTTATATGCCCTTCCACATCCACTCTTTACCATCCCTTTCACATCCCTCACCTTCACCTTTCCTAGCCCATTCCATCTCTTCCTTTACCTTCCCCACCCTTCTTTTTTCCTCTCCTCCTTTCACATTTCCTTGCCACCCTATTCACCTTCCCTTCACTAGTTATCAGTTCCCCTCCTTCCATATCTCTCCTCTCCCTCCTTATCTCTTATTTCTTTTCCCCTTCTCTTTCCCTATCTCTCCTCTCCCCTCCTTCCTTATCTCTTCTTTCTTTCCCCCTTCTCTTTCCCTATTTCTCCTCATCCTTTCCTCTCTTTCCCTACCACTCCTTACCCTTCCTTTCCTATTTGTCCTCTTCTCTCCCTCTACTTTCCTCCCATTCCCTGTCACTCCACTACCCATCCCTCCCCTCTCCCCTGCCTTCCTTCCCTATACTCTCCTTTCTGATCCTCTCCCTTCCCTCCTTTCTTCTTCCCTCACCTTCACTTTTTCTTCTTTCCCCTCATTCCATATCTCTCCTTCCATAGCTCTCCTTTCTTTCCCCCTTTCCTTTTCCCTATCTCTCCTCTCCCTTCCCTCCCTTACCACTCCTTTCCTTTCCTTCCTCATTTTTCTTCTCCTCTCCCTCTACTTACTTCCCATTCCCTGTCTCTCCTCTCCCCATTCCTCTCCTCTCCCTTCCTTCTCTATCCTCTCCATTCAGCACCTCTCCCTTCCCTCCATTTTCTTCCCTGCCCTTCACTATTTCTCCTTTCCCCTCCTTCCATATCTCTTCTTCCCCCTTCCATATCTCTCCTTTCCCCTCCTTCCATTTCTCTCCTTTCTTTTCCCCTCCTCTTCCCTTTTCCCCACCTCACCTCACCTCTCCTTTCCCCTCCCCTCCTCTCCCCTACTTCCTTATTTCTCCTTTCCCCTTCTCTCCCTTCCTTATCTATACTCTCTCCTCCCTCCTTATCTCTCCTCTCCCCTCCTTCCTTATCTCTCATCTCCTCTCTCCGCCTTCCTTATCTCTTCTCTCCGTTCCCCTCCTCTCCCTTCCTTCCTTATCTCTCTTCTCCTCTCCTTCCTTATCTGTCCTCTCCCCTCCTTCGTTATCTCTTCTTTCTTTTCCCCTTCTCTTTCCTTTTTCCCTAGCTCTCCTCTCCTCATCCTTCCCTCCCTTTCCTTACCACTCCTTTACCTTCCCTCCTTATTTTTCCTCTCCTCTCCCTCTACTTACCTCCCATTCCCTGTCTCTCCTCTCCCCATCCCTCTCCTCTCATTCCTTCCCTATCCTCTCCTTTCTGCTCCTTTCCCTTCCATTCCCTCCATTCTTCTTCCCTCCCCTTCACTATTTCTCCTCTCCCCTCCTTCCTTATCTCTCCTCTCCGTTCCCCTCCTATCACCTCCTTCCTTATCTCTCCTTACCTTTCCCCTCCTCTCTCCTCCTTCCTTATCTCTCCTCTCCTTTCCCTTTCTCTTCTCTCCTTCCTTATCTCTCCCCTCCCCTCTCCTCATCTTTCCCCTCCTCTACCCACCTTCCTTATCTCTCCTTACCTTTCCCCTCCTCTCTCCTCCTTCCTTATCTCTCCTCTCCCCTATCCTTTCCCCTCCTCTTCCCTCCTTCCTTATCCCTCCCCTCCTCTCCTCCCCTAACCTTCCCTTCCCTCCCTTTCCCTACCACTCCTTTCCCTTTCTTTTGCCATTTTTCTTCTCCTCTCCCTCTTCTTTTATCCCATTTCCTGTCTCTTCTCTCCCCTACCCCTCTTCCAAATCTCTCCTCTCTCCTTCCTTCCTTATCCTCTATCCTTTCTGCTCCCTTCCCTTCCCTGCTCTTTACCTTTCTCCTCTCCTCTCCCTTCACATCGCTTCCCTACTGCTCATTTCCCTTTCCATATCTCTCCTTTCCCCTCCTCTTCTCTATCTTCTCTCCCCCTCCCCTCTGCTCTCCTTGTTACCCATCTCTTGTCTCCTTTGCTCTCCTTTCCCCTCTATTTCCATTACCTTCTTCCCTATCTCTCCTCTGCTTCCCCCTCCTGTCCCCTTCCATCACATCTCACATTCCCTTCCCTTTGCTTGCCTCACCTATCTGATTCCTCCCGTATCTTTCCCTTCCCAAGCTCTCCACTCTTTTCACCCCCATACTGTCCTGTTCCCTTTCTCCTTCCATTCCATTCCATTCCCCTATCTCCATCCCTCACCTTCCCTTCTCCCTTGCCTTCCTTCCCTATCTCTCCTCTTCTCTCGTCTCCCCTCCCCTCCCTTTCTCATCTCCCTTCCCTTTCATTCACCCCTTTTCTCCCCTTTACCATAACTGTTAGAACTGGGGGTCTCTAGTTTGCAATGGTATACACCTTTGACCAAATAGGGACCCTTACTTCTAAGTCAGGGAAAGGGGATTACACTACTGGATAACCCCTGCTCACCCCCTTGGTAGCTTGGCACGAGCAGACAGGCTTATCTCAGAGGCAGTGTGTTAAGCATTTGTGAACACATACAGTAATACAGTGAAAACACTGGACACCAGGTTTTATAAAAATAAGTATTCTTTATATATACTTACCACAAGACCACAAACGACAAAAATCCACAATACTGTACTCAAAATAGACTTAAAGATGGTAGAAGTAACTTAGTTCAAGTTGATGATAGATGCGACACGTTTCTCACAAAAGTACCTTGGATGCGTAACGCAAAACAAACAAAGGGTCCGCAGGGAGGGCGATGTGGCGAGCAGGCGCCTCGATGCGACGATCCGATGCGATGAGAGTGCGCCCTTGATGCGATGCGACGATGTGAAGATGATGCGTGCACGCCCGACGGCCGTGCGGCGAACTCTGTACCTTTGGAGCCGTGACAGGCCCTGCGACACGCTTCTCCGGTGATGCGACGGCAGGCAGCAGCGACGGCGACAAGTTTCTCCGGTGATGCGACGGCGACCCTTGCGGTGGTGACACGCTTCTCCGGGGATGCGACGGCAGGCAGTTGCAAAGAAGACATGCTTCTCCGGTGATGCGACGGCAGGCAGCTGTGGCGAAGGCACGCTTCTCTGGTGATGCGGTGGTGGCCTCTGTGGCGGCGACACGCTTCTCCGGCGATGCGACGGCAACAGCTGCGACAGCAACACGCTTTTTCTCGTTGCGTCGCGCTTCAGCTCCCAGCGACACGCAGGCTTCTGCAGATAGAATTCCCAGCAAGGAAATTCAGAGGGGAGCTGGTGGTGAAGTCTTTTGTCCCTGAGACTTCAGCAGGAGGCAAGCACAAGTTCAAGCCCTTGGAGAAATATTCTGCAAGATGATGAAAGTTCCTTAAAAGTTCCTTCTCCTTTCCTTGGCAATAAAGAAACCACTGCAGGCCAACCCAGCAAACAGCACACTGGTAGAGGGGCAGTCCAAAATCCTGCAGCTTCCTTGGTTCTTCTCCTTGGCAAAGGTTTGTCTTGTTGTTCCAGAAGTGATCTAAAGTTCTGGGGTCTGGGTCCCCCTTTTTATACCCATAAATCCTTTGTCCTCTGAAGGCAGAGGGTCCTGTACCTAGTCCAAACCAGTTCTGGGTGCATTCTGCCAGTGCACACCTTCTTCCTTTATCAGTGTGGGCCAGGGACATCAGACGCACCACAGGAGGTGGAGTCAACATTGTAGAAGGCAGGCACAGCCCTATTCAGGCCCAAGTGCTACTCCTCCCACCACTCTACATGCAGAAGGTCTATTCAGCCCTCTGCTGACTCACCCTGTCTCCTGGAGTCCCCCAGCCCCTGTCACTCACAAAACCAGACATACAATACACAAGCTAGCAGAGGCAGGCTGGATGGTTAGGCAAGAAAATACCTACTTTCTAAAAGTGGTATTTTCAAACACAGAAGGTTAAAACCAACTTCACTAAAAGATGTATTTTATCATTCTGAGTTCAGGCATACGAAACTCGAATTTCTACCATGTTCCCTGGGTCAGTTAGGATTATAAGATGTTATAATCAAACTGCCCATTCTGGCCTATGGGGACAGGTAGCCTTGCAATAGTGAAAAACGAAATTGGCTGTAATTCACTATCAGGACATGCTACACACATCAGGGCATGTCCTACCTTTTACATACAATGCACCCTGCCCTTGGGCCTACCTTAGGGCACTGGCGTAGCAAGGGGGGGGCGGAGGGGGCGGTACGCCCCGGGCGGCACGAGATTTGGGGGCGGCAGGTAAATTTATCGCCAGCACCCCCCCCCCCCGCTCTTAGGCGCTCGGCGGCGGCAAAAGGCAGGGACCTAGCTTCGCCACTGCCTTAGGGGTGACTAATGTGTAGAAAAGGGAAGGTTTAGGGACTGGCAAGTGGGTGCACTTGCCAAGTCGACATGGCAGTCACAGACTGCACACAGGCTCTGCAATGGCATGCCTGAGACACACTTTACAAGCTGCTTCTGTGGGTGGCACAATCAGTGCTGCTAGCCCACCAGCAGCATTTGATTTACAGGCCCTGGGCACACAGGGTGCACTATACTAGGGTCTGACAGGTAAATCAAATAATCCAATCATGGAGTCACTAATCAATACATCAATTTACCATAGGGAGCACTTGCACTGTGGTACTGAATAGCAGTGGCACAGTGCCCAAAGCATCTAAACCAGCAAAACATCAAAAACAGAGGAGGCAATCAGTGAAAAAATGGAAGGGAGACTCACGCCAATGGTACCAGGTCTAACACGTGTCCCCTCCAGCTGAAATGTGGGGAGAACTACCCAACCCCTTGGGAGTTCTCTTCACTAAGGCGGAAAAATCTGGACAGACCATCAGCATTGGCGTGTTCTGTACCAGGGCGGTGTTCCACCGTGAAGTCCATCCCCCGTAGGGAAATGGACCACCTCAACAACTTTGGATTCTCACCCCTCATCTGCATCAACCATCTGAGGGGCCAGTGGTCTGTCCAGGGCCGGACTGGCCATAGCGGCACCGGGCGTTTCCCGGTAGGCCGCTAGGGTGGGGGCCGGTTTTGCGCCCCTGGGGTGCTGTTTTTGTTACCGGGGGTTGGCAATATCGGCCCCCGGTAACAAAATCGGCCGAAACTGGTCCTCGCAAACTGCCCGGCTGCACTCCCCCTCACCCCAGGGGGGGCCGGCTGAGCAGTTTGCCAGGGCCGGTTTCTGTTCCCAGTCCGGCCCTAAGTCTGTCTGAACCCGGAAGTGAGTCCCAAACAGGTATGGTCTCAACTTCTTCAGCGCCCAGACCACAGCAAATGCCTCACGCTCAATTGCACTCCACCTCTGTTCCTGTGGAGGTAACCTCCTACTGATGAAGGCTACAGGTTGGTCTAGTCCCTTCTCATTAATCTGTGATAGAACAGCCCCCACACCATGCTCTGAAGCGTCTGTTTGGACAATGAATTCCTTTGAGAAGTTGGGCGCCTGAAGCACGGGTGCGGTGCACATGGCAGTCTTCAGGGCGTCAAAAGCCTTCTGACAGGTGTCAGTCCAGTTCACTCTCTTGGGCTGCTTCCTGGAAGTCAGCTCAGTCAAGGGTGCAACAATGTTGCCATACCCCTTGACAAACCTCCTGTAGTACCCTGTGAGTCCTAAAAAGGCTCTCACCTGTGTCTGGGTCTTGGGGGGGTTCCCATGCCAGGATGGTATCAATCTTGGGTTGTAGGGGTGCCACCTGGCTGCTCCCTACCTGGTGCCCCAAGTACACCACCGAACCCTGCCCGATCTGGCACTTCCTCACGTTGATCGTGAGGCCTGCCTTTCGCAGTGCCATCAACACTTCCCAGAGGTGGCGCAGGTGTTCTTCCCAACTGGCGCTGAACACTGCAATGTCATTGTGGAACTTTGCGGAATCTGGCGAAGCTTTCATTTAGCTCCATGGAAATCTGCAGAGTAAAAACCAGAGAGATTAATATAAATTGTCTCAACATTAGGGACCACATATAGGAATTCAGCCTGACCTATTTTTGACAGAAACGTGACTGAGCAATGATGCACCACGCATTCTAGATGAGACTCTGTCTCTTGGATATAAGGTACTTTATATGAGCCTTCCAGTAAACAGGAGTGGAGACGGTCTATCCATAGTCCACAAAGCTACCTTCCAGACCGCACATTCAAAGGACATTGAAACCCCTGAATGTGGTGGAGTTGTCCACCAAAAAACATGAAAAGGCACTGTAGGCCACAAAACAAGCACTGTTGCATGATTCTACCACAAAGTATTTCTACGCACTACAAACCACTAAACAGGTAGAGAATTCCTAGAGCTGTACTATTACACAAACAGAAGCCTGAGAAGTGGGCACCCTGTATTTTTGTCAGGTAATTATGAGGACTTAACAGATACCATACTGATTATTCAGAAAAAAGAAGCAGGGGATTACTATAAAGTGAGCCTGCTTACATATTTATCTGCACTGTACAGCCATCGCTCATCATAGATCATAAGCCAATGACACACTCAGTTCTCGAATCTGTTATTCACCCTCCCTCCCTGGCTGCACATGTAGAAAAAGATGCCTCAACTCCAAGAGTGTATCTTGAATGCTGGTCAGGCATAACTAATCTGACATGATTTTTGTCTCAAAGCGGTGGGGAAGGTGAAGCGAAAATGAGGGGAAGAGGAGTGGAAGGAAGGCTAAAATGTGAGATGAGAGACGAAGGAGAAAAGAGGATTGGGGTAATAAAAAGAAGAGAAAATGGGCAAGGGATTGGAGTTGAAAAGGTGGATAGGGGAGGGGAGTGAAAAAGGAAAGGAAAGAGAAGTGAAGGAGAGGAAAGGAATGGGAATGGAAGAGTAGGGAAGGGGAAGGGGAAGTAAAGTTAAAGAAAGGGTAAGGAAAGGAAAGGGAAAGAGAAAGTAAAGTAAATAAAAAAGGGTAGAGAAGGGGAAAGTAAAGTAAAAGAAAGGGGAGGGAAGGGAAAGTAAAATAAAAGAAAGGGAAGGGATGGGATGGGGAAAAGTAAAGGCAAGGCAAAAAAGGGTAGAGGATATAAAAGGCATGGGAGGGAAGGGGAGGGGGAAGGAAAGGGGAGAAGAGAGATAAGGAAGGGAAGGGGAAGGAAACATGGGGGAGAGACAGAGAAGGTGGGAAGGAAAGGGAATAGGAGGCAAGGAAAGTGGAGGGGAGGGCAAGGGAGAGGAAGGGAGGGAAGGTAATGGTAGTGGAGGGGATAAGATAGTAAGAAATGGAAGAGGAGGAAGGGGTGGAAGTGGAAGCGGGAGTGGAGAGAATGGGAAAGGAAAGGTAAGGTAAGGTAAGGTAAAGTACGGTACAGTCAGGTCAGGTAAGGTGAGGGAATGGATGTGAAGGGAAGTGAGTGTGAGTGTGAGGGACGGGGAGAGGAGAGGAAAGATAGGGAAGGGGAGGGGAGAGTAGAAAAAGGCAAGGACAGAAGAGAGATAAGGAAGGAAGGGAAGCTAAGGTAGGGAATGGAAATGCAGGGGAGCGGAAAGATAGGAGAAGTGGAAGGGAAAAGAAGGGAAGGGAAGTGGAGGGGAAAATGGGGAAGGGAAGCGGGAGGAGTAGAGATACAAGGAATGGGAGAGTAGAGATGAGAGTAAAGATAGAGAAGGGAGAAGGAAATAGGAAGGGGAAAACGAAGAGGGATTGGAAGCGGCTGGAGGGGAAAGTGGAGGGGATGGGGAAGGAGAAATAAAAGGGAAGATAAGGGGAGAGATAGAGAAGGGAAAGGAGAAGGAATGGTAGTAAGGGTAAGGGAGTGAAGGGGATAGAAGGGAATGTGAGGGAAGGGGTGAGGAGAGATAGGGAAGGGGAGAGGAGAGGAGAGATAAGGGGAGAGGAGAGATAGAGAAGAGAGAAGGGAAAGGAAAGGAACAGGGAAAGAAGGGAAGGGGAATGGGGATGGGAAGGGAGGGAGGGAGGGAAAAGTGGAAGGAATGGAGGGGAAGGGGGAAGAAAAGGGGGATGCGAAGGGGAGGATATGAAAGGTGAGATGAGAGATAGGGAAGGGAAAGGAGAAGGAGAAGGAAGGGACGGAGAGGGCATGGGACTCAAAGGAGGGAAAGGAATGTGAAGGAGGGGGAAAGGAGAGATGTGGGAGAGGAGAGGAGAGATGGTGGAGAGGAGAGGAGAGATGGGGAAGGGGAGAGGAGAGGAGAGATAAGGAATGGAAAGTGAGGTTGGGAAGTCAAGTGGAGGGGAGTGGAGAGAAAAGGAATGGAAGTGAAGGAGATGAAAGCAGAGGGGAAAATGAAGGGAACAAATGGAAGGGTGGAAGGGTATCGTAGGAAGGGGAAGGAGAGAAGGGAAGGGGTTTAGCAGGGAAATGGAGGGAATTGTGAAGGGAGAGTTGAGGGGAAGATAAAATGCATCGTAGTTGATGAGAACAGATGGGAAAGGTGAGAAGGGAAGGGAAAGAATGGTTGGAAGGGATAGGGAAGGGAAAGAAACGGTAGTGGATGGGAAAGGGAATGTGGCGGGAAAGGGAAGGGACAGGTGGAAGGAAATGGGAGAGAAGAGATAAGGAAGGGAAGAGAGAAGGGAAAGGAAAGGGAGGGGAGGGGTGGAGAGACAGGAAAGGGAGTAGGACTCAAGGAGAGTGGAGGGGATGGCGAGGGAGAGGAATGGCAGGGGGTAAGCAGGGTAATGGAAGGGAAGTGATTGTGAGCGGAGAGTAGAGGAGAGGAAAAAAGTAAAGCGTGGAAATGTTGATGGGAAAGGATGGGAGAGGAGAGAAGGAAAGGAAAGGAAGAGCAGTAGAGTGGAAGGGAGGGGTGGAGTGGACAGGGAAGGGAAAGGAAAGGAGAAGAGAAGGTGAGAGGAGAGATAAGGGAAGGGGAAAGGAATGGAAGGGGAGGGGAGAGACAGAGAAGGGAAGGGCGGGGGGAGGAGTTAGGAGGGGAGGAAAGGGAAGCGAATGGAAGGGAAAGGAAGGGAAAGGAAGGGAAGGAGATCGGGTATCGAAAGGGTGCAGAAATGGGAGGAGTTAGAGGGTAGGGGTAAGGGAGTGAGGGAAGAGAATCGAAGCAAAATTAAAGGAGAAATGGTATGAAAGGCTTTGGGGAGTAGGGGGTGAGTGCTGAGGGAGAGGAAGTAGATATCTTGGAAGGGGGTAGGGTTGAAGAAGGAAGGGATGCAGGCAGGAGGCCACAAAATAGATAAAGAGAGAAAGGAATGGATTGGTTTGGAAATGTGAAATATACGGTTGGGGAGAGAAGCAATAGGTTGAGGGGTTTGAGTTTCAAGAATGGAGTGAAGAAATTAAGGATTGAGGTAAACCTTGGAATTTCAAGTCAGTTTCAAGTTGGTTTTCAGTTTGGTTTCAAGTTCAATTTGGTTTGGTTTTGATTTCAGTCGTTCGTTTGGTTTATTCACTCGCCTTGTCTTCTTACACCCACCCCTCCCCACTTCCGATTTTTGGAGTCTGCTCAGTCCCTGCAGCTTCAGCCTGTCACTGTCCGAGCTCCAGCCACCAGCAGCAGTAACTTCCCGCCCGGTTTCTATGAGTGCAGTGCTGCAGCTCCCTGGATACCATCCTTTTATACCGACGATACGTCACAATGGAGACTTTTCAACGTGGCGTCATACATCACTACTTTGCGGGTGATACCATGTGTTTAAAGTTAACAGGGGGAGCAAGTAACACACATGTATGTTTTCATGTTTCTTGTGAACTATTTTGTCACAAAAAACGATCCCAACGATGAACCTGAAACACTTTCTTTTCCTATCCTGCAAAGTACCCCGACAGTGGTCTTTCCTTTTCCCTCTGCTGTAGTGGAGGCCACCCCTCTGCACGTACCGTGGGCCTCGTGACATCATATTGCAGGGCCTGTGACGTCATAAGAGTTCCATTCTTAGCAAGCATGCGGCTTCTGGTCTTTTCCAGCAGCACCGCCGGCACACTGACTGCTGCTGACACTCAGAACGTGCTGATATGAATCTGACTGTGCACGTGCATGCTGCCTGTCTTCCAGTCAATGTTTTCTCTGCCTCCCCCTTTGAGGACACTGTTTATGCCATGCCATAATGGAGTTCTGGTCGTGGACTCAGGAGTGTCCTGCGAAGCTGGATCCCTCTCCCTAAGACTCTGTTGCCACCATCGCCGGGTGCCCAGAGCACTAAAAACAAGGGACAGTTGTGCCTATGCGTTAAAACGACAATTATCTAACATGGAATAACATGTAAAATATGTTTGTTGAAAGTGTCTTCAATTTCAGAGATGCAGATTTATTTGCCCATTCTTAAATGCCAAACAGTCCTGGTTTTGTAAGGGCGCTTCATTTATAGCTGTCAAAATGCATGCTCTGGTTAGGGCTACTTGCTGTAGCAGAGAGCCTTTCTCACTAGGAATCAGGAGCATTCCATATGTGCAGGCATCACCATGAACAGCGGGGAGAAAGGGACGATGTGTGAGGGGGAGGTGAGAGGAGAAACAGTGTGTAGTATACTGGTCTTTAGAGTAGTGCACCTTTCCTGCTTCTCTGCCTTGCTGCTCAGCCAGTGTGGATGTTCTGTGGAATGTTGGTGCGTGTGAGGTAATGGAATGTTGGAATGCCTGAGTGTGGTGTGTCAGTTGAGAGGATGGGCTGAGCAGCAAGGAGGCTGCTCCTGGTGGGGCTCTGCTCTGTACTGATGACCTATTCCACATTTGGTTCTGTACTGCTCTATTCTTGATACTTACCTACAACTAAGAACTGTATCAATAAAGCATTCATCTTTATACTACACCTCTACTACATGGACTTATTACACAGTGTCTGAGCCAAAAAAAGTTAGGGAGAATGAAGAAAGACAAATGAAGGACAGAGAAAGAGACAAAAGGAGGTGGACGAAGGGTTAGAGGAACAGAGAGAGAAATGGAGGCAAGAGAGTGATGCAGGAGGGTTGTGAGGGAGAAACAAGAGAAAAAATGAGCTAGAAAAGAGGAAGAGACCACCTAGGAAGGGAGAGGAACAGAAGAACAGACAAAGGGAAGAATGAGGTGATAGGAGAACAGGAAGAGACACATATGGAGAAAGTTGATGTGATGGGAGAGAAAGACAAAGGGGAGTATAAGGCATTCAAGGGGCGGAGTTAAAAGGAAGAAGAAGGTGATGGGAGAGATGAATGAAGGGAGAGAAAAAAAGTAGATTCATGTACATTTAGGTAAACAACCAGCCCTGCTAACAAACAGCCTCTCACACTACTCCTAGAAGCAGCTGATCAATTACATGTACGGAGAATAAATGTGTGTGTGTATTCATAGACACACATAATGTGTCAAAATATTCATACACGCACATAATGGTTCAAAAATTCTCATAAAGCCATTACTTACCTACTTACCATGAGCCAGTGGTTGCAAATGGTGGGCATCTGCACTCCTTTTTGGGTCTAAGGCTTATTTTTTGTCATAAATCTGTTTTATTAAGACAGAGAAAAATAAGCCGCAGCTACACAGCATGTCGCCTACAACCCTGTGGCGGGCCGGCCGCAAAGTAAGATAAGCAAAAAAAGGGGAGGCAATGGCATATCAATAAAGATAACAGGCATACATATTTAGTTACACAGCAAGTCGCCTACAACCCGCTTACGGCCGGCCGCGTGATGTAATGATCAAAAGTGGCAGGCGTTCGTTTTACAACAGCTCCAAGAGCATTGAACCAGAACCATAAAAAAACGCACACATTGTGCAAGAAACAAACAAGATAATAGAAGAAAAGAAAGAAAGACAAACAGGAAAGACCAGCTAGAGAAAGAAAGGAAGAAGGAACGACGAGAAAGAAAGAAAAAGGGGGGGCAGGAAAGAAGGAAGAATAGAGGAAAGGGGACAGAAGAAAGAGAGGTGTTGGAGGTGATCCTTGCAAAGAACGACAACCTGGTGGAACAGGGGCAGCTGGATGGCGTGGGGCTCAGGAGGGCACAGTGAAGGCAAAGGGAAGCAGCGCATCCTCAAAGAGGTGTAACGCCCGGAGTTTCAGGGGCATGAAGCGAGCATGCTCCATTCTACAAAAGTAATCGATTAATGGTTGCCAGAGCCTGTTAAAGCGAGTGTCTCGATCCTGCAAGCGTGCTGTAAGGAGCTCCATGGCCATGGTACGCCATAGACGGGTGAACCAAGCCGTGATCGGGGGGGTCTCTGCTTTCTTCCAGTACAGGGCTATAAGTTGTTTCGCCGCACCCAGCATGTGGAGACAGACCTGCCAATCGCCACGCGTCAGTGCGCGCAAATTAGTAGGCTTGATACCCAAAATGAGCGTAGCTGGAGTTTCAGGCAGGGGGAAGCCAAGAACCAGTTTGATGTGGCTGAGGATATCCTTCCAGTAAATGGCCAGGAGTGGACAGGACCACCAGATGTGAAGAAAGTCTCCGGGTGACGTCAAGCATCGCCAGCAAAGAGGGGAAGTCGTAGGGTACATTTTATGTAATCGTCGAGGGGTGTAATACCACTGAGACATTACTTTGTAAGCGGTTTCTCGCTGCGAGATACAGCGATAGACCTTCGGAATGTCCTGCCAAAGGCGCTCCCACTGCGCGGGCGCAATGTCCGTGGCCAGGTCTGACTGCCATCGAGTTTGATAGAGATGCGGAGTAAGCCGTGGGGGGTGTTGGAGAATACGATAAGTGCGTGCAATAAGACCCCTGGAATTATCAAACGAACGGACCAGCCGCTCGAAGGGAGTGAGAGCACGTGTGGCCGCCGACGCCAAAGATGCATCGTGAACCCAATGCCGAAGCTGCAAGTACTGAAGTGAGCCCCTTCAGGAAGTTGAAATTCCTGCTTGCATTGTTCAAAAGTCTTGAAGGGGGTACCAACAAAGAGGTCCCGTATCGTACGGCACCCGCCATCCAACCAGTCAATGAAAACGGTAGGGTTCAGAGCAGGAGGAAAGAGAGAATTGCCTGCGATGGTGGTGTGAGGGGAGGGGAAGGTGGTGAGACCCTTGGGTACAGCAATCCGGTCCCAGATGTCAAGGACAGTTTTGGTAGGAACGGCTATGTAAGCACTATGGGAGTGGGAGACCCGGGAGTGCCAGGGCAAATCCCATATGGAGCGCCCGGTCACCGCCCTATCCATGTGAAACCACACCTTTTCACTCTCCCATGCCATCCATTCAGAGATGAAGCGAAGGTGCGCCGCCCAATAATAGTTCAACAGGTTCGGACAAGCCAAGCCCCCTCTATCCCGGGGCGACATGAGAATTTTGTTAGAAAAGCGCGGGCGACGACCCCCCCAGATAAACCTGGTGAATTCGCGCTGTAGGCTTAGAATCTGGTGACGCGGGATAGGAATGGGAAGTGATTGGAAGACGTATAAGATTTTGGGCAAAATGGACATTTTGAGGGCATGGATATGGCCCAGCCAGGAGAGAGTGAGAGGCTTCCAGACCCGCAAGTCCTCCAGCACAGACCGACGACATTCCCGCCAGTTAGCTTGCGACCAGGTAGCAAGGGTAGGAGTCAAATTAAGCCCAAGATAGCGAATGGAACGTTGGGCCCATTTGTAGGGGACCAATGCTTGCAACGTCGAGAGCTCCGTTGCCGGAATGGTAAGGTTCAGGGCCCAGGATTTGTCATGATTAATCTTAAGGCCAGACGCCCGCTCGAATTGACACAGAAGATGGTAAAGCGTGGGAAGAGACGTGCGTAGATGCGACAGTGTGAGAAGGAGGTCGTCCGCAAACAAGGCTACCTTGTGCTGTTGGCCTCCGAGAGGGATGCCATGTATGTCTGGCGCCTGGCGAATCAAGATGGCAAGCGGCTCCACCACAAGGGCAAACAAAAGAGGAGAGAGGGGGCAGCCCTGCCTCGTACCTCTATGTATAGAAATGGGGTGTGTGAGTTGGCCATTGACCCGGACTTGGGTCGTAGGGGAGAGATAAGGAGCCATGATGCGGGACACCATCAAGGGGCCAAGCCCGATTTTACAGAGCACCATGCGGAGAAAGGTCCAGTCCACACGGTCGAACGCTTTCTCCGCATCGAGAGACAGCAGGCAGGCAGGTATATTCCAGTGTTGGGTTTTCCCAACAAGATGGGCGACTCGACGCACATTGTCAGCCCCCTGTCGCTGCCGAATAAACCCGACCTGGTCGGGGTCGATCAGGCCCCGGAGGTGCGGATCCAGCCGTTTAGCTAAGATTTTGGTGTAGAGTTTAAGATCCGTGTTGAGTAGTGCAATGGGGCGAAAGGAGGAACATAATGCGGGGTCCTTGCCTGGCTTTGGAAGTAGCGCTATTTCGGCTAATCCCATGGAAGCAGAGGGGCCCGTCGTGTCCTTGAAAGAATTGAAGAGACGGAGAAGATAGGGCTGAAGCTGCGGAAAGAAGACCCGATAGAAGGAAAGCGGCAGACCATCCGGGCCCAGTGATTTCCCAAGAGGGAGGTCCTTCAGAGCGCCCGCAAGTTCGCTCTGTGAAAGAGGGGCTTCCAGTAGTTGTGCATGATAAGGGGTTATCGGAGCCCAAGTGCAATTATCAAGGACAGCCCGGATCTGTTCCGGAGGGGGCGCCTCCTGAGCGTACAAAGACGAATAGTATGCATGAAACTCGTCAAGCTTAGCTTTCCCAGTAATGGCCCGGGTGCCATCGGGGCACTTAATATTAGCTATATGTGCTTTGGCTGCTCGTGTCCGCAATCGCCGGGCTAAGACCGTACCTACCTTATCTCCTCCCTCATAATATCGCTGCTTCAGAGCCAATAAAGCCCGTTCAGCCTTATTGGTGCGATGTACTCGGAGCTGGCCGCGCAGCACGGCCAGACGCCGCTTGTGAGCAGCCCGTGGCTGAGTCTGATCGAGGCGCTCCAGCGCCTTAATGTCGCTGGAGAGTTTAACTTCAAGCAGGCGTGACTCTCTGGCCCGGGCACATGCTATAGAAGTAATATGGTCTCGTATAGTGGCCTTAAAGGCGTCCCAGACCACAGGAAAAGGGGTTTCTGGCAAGTCATTCATCTCGAAGTAAGCGACAATAGCAGCCCTAAGTTCTTCAATATCAACCGGGTCACGAAGTATGTGGGCCGGAAACCGCCACCGCGGTGGGCAGCTAGAGTGGGAAAACAGATCCCTAAAGAGGAGCTCAAGGTGCGCGTGATCTGAAATTGAAATGTCGGACATGGAGGCTGAAAGTGTTTCCCCGATGAGGGAATGCAAGACAAAGAGATAGTCGATGCGCGAATATGAGCAATGTACAGGAGAGTAATACGAGTAGTCGCGCGAATCGGGCGAGTGGTAGCGAGTGGTAGCGCCAGGCGTCTATTAGACCAAGCTCGGTCAATTGATTCTTGAGGGCAGAGGACATAGCCCCGGCTCCATGGAAGGAACCGTCGCTGCGATCATCAGTGGCATTCCACACCAAATTGAAGTCACCCCCGAGGATAAGGAGGGGATCCGAGTTCGACACGTGTTCCCGCAAGGTCTCCCGGAGGAATGAGTCTTGCGCCTGATTGGGGGCATAAATGTTACAAAGGGTTAAGGACCTGTGGCCAATCCGAACCACCACCCGGAGGAACCTGCCATCCGGAGTGCGAACCGCCTTGGAGGCCCCCTGCTGAATGCCTGTTCGACAAAGTATTGCTACTCCAGCTACCTTGGAAGAGGTATAAGCCCAAAATTGAAGCGGAAAGCGAGGATGGGCCATGCGGGCGACATCCTCCTTGATCAGGTGGGTCTCCTGAAGGAAGACAATGTCAGGATTCAATTGGAAAAGGTATCTCCAAACCTGTCGCCGCTTGTTGGGGGAGTTGAGTCCCTTCACATTGAGGGATACGAGTTTCAAACCAGGTGCGGTAGCCATAACTGGAAGAAAGAGAGACCAAGCGCGCGCAGCAGCTGATGGGGCAGCAGGTAGCGGCTAGGAGGGGAAGAGAAGAAGGGGAAAGGAGAGGGGAGACAGCGCTCAGCAAACACCACAGGACGGGCTAGGAACCCCAAAGAGGGGAAGGTCAGCTGAGGCCCCGCATACGAGAGAGAGAGACACTCCACCAAGAGCGCCAACAGGGGAAGCATGCCAAGCACAGAGGGACAGGTCCCACCAGCCCCAAGCAGGATGCCCCAACACCCCAAAGTCCCCCCAGAGCCAAGCCACCCCGCAGGATCAAGCAAGGACGTTGCCGAAAAGGGCCCAAAGCAGGACAAGAAAGGAGAAAGCCAGAAATAGAAAAAGGAGAGAAGAAAATAAACTGGCCAACTGGGCCAAAGTAGTGCAGAGTCAGCGCGGAATAGCCCAGATCCCCGAAGGTAGGGCATTCCGGAGAAGTCACTCTCCCTCAGGACTCGGCAAGAAGAAGTAGGGGGAAGTGGTGAGCACACTGAGGACGGGAGGCCTCCGCTACCAGTCCTCCGCCAAGCGACGGTAAGCATGCAACACATTTCAGCATCCAGGCTCAGACAAAGGGCCCCCAGGAGCGAAACCTCGTCAGGAGCATTATCAAGCGCCATGCCCCAAGGGGAAGAGCATTCAAGGCCCCAGGGATGGGGAGGCACTCAGGGAGCGGACATGATTGACGGCGTCCCGTTTGGCCTGCGTGGAGTCGATGTCCCTCGAGGAGCGTCCAGAGCGAGGCGGGGGAACAGTGGACCACTCCGGCCGGAGCGAATCCGCGGGGCGAACACCAGAGGAGGGGGGATCATCAGAGTCTGAGTCCACAGGCAACCGAAGAAGGCGCAGCGCCTCTTGCAAGGACCGGATAACCCGTCGTCGACCCTCCCAGGAGAACATCAGGGCAAAGGGGTGGCCCCACTGGTATTTGATGTCCATGGCCCGCAATTTATCGGTGACATATTTAAAAGCTTTCCTCCGACGAAGCGTGGACGGTGCAAGATCCTGGAAGATTTGAATGGATAGTCCATTGTAGGAGACTGACCGGATCCCCTGCACTTTACGAAGGATGGCTTCTTTGTCCGAAAAAGAAATGGACTCGGGTGATAATGTCCGGCACAAAATTAGGGCGGTTGTGGGGACCCGGGACGCGATGGGCTCTGTCCAGCATAGGAGGCGTGGTACCTTCCCCCTCGCGGATTGCATGTAGTAGGTCTGCGGTTCTCCAGATCCTCCTGTTTCAATTGTAAGGAGATGTTCTGGTCCTCCAGTTCTGACATCTTCCTCCAGAGGCCCTCAATGTCCTCCGTCATGGCGTCCATCGTCCTCTCGAGACCGTCGACCCTATCACCAATTTCCACAACATCCCTGCGGACATCCTGCAACCCAGTTTTGAAGTCCTGCCACAGGGAGCTGATCTCCGACTTGATTTCCTGCAGAAAGGACGTCATGTAGGCCTGAGTGATAGGGATAGCTTGAGCTGGCATGTCCGAGAGCCCTGAAGAGACAGGGGGGCCCTCTTGCGTAGAGGGGGGCACCTTGGCCCACATGGAGGTCACCGGGTTATCGCGGGAGGCGGCCGCATCCGCATCCTTGTGACCCCTGTGTTTAGGTGGCATGGCGGCGGGACTCCAAAAGACCAGTAGCCACCGAAGTCAGGGCCAAGGGTGAGAGTCGACAGGACAGCCAAGATGTGGGCCAGTCTGATCATCCACGGGCAGGATCCAGGGGGGCCCCCCCCCTAGGTGGCAAGCGCGGCCGGCAGCGTGGAGGCAGGGCAGCTCAATTCCATGGCCCCTCCAGAATCAAGAGCGCCCCAAGCAAAGGGCTATCGTAGCAGGAGCGTTGGGGGGGACACTCAAGGCAGAGGGGAGGGGCAAGCAGCATACACCAAACGCCCAGCGGAGTCCCAGGGCAGCCCAAGTCGTGGCAGCTGTTAAGCAGAGTCCAAGGAGCCCAAGGCAGGCGCCAGTGAAGAGGCCCCCAAGGATGCGAGCGCCCCTCCGCCCCTTCTCACAGGCACCACAATCCAGACAGGGGACCAGGGCAAGGCCAGCGCCGGGAGGCCCCCCTAGGCAGGCAGGGTCGCAGCAGTGAGCTGGGCGTCAGGGGGCCCACATATGGGTGAAAAAGACCCCCCGACCCGGTACCTGCACCGCTCCAACCGCAGCTCGGTGGCCCTCGCCGGGCGATGCGCCGTCCAGGGTCTGCCAGGTAGGGAGAGGCCGTCGCCAGGCCCCGTGTGTTCCAGGGGCCCCACACCAGGATCAGCGATGTCGCGGGGCACCAGAGAAGCGGAGCGATCCACTGGCCAGAGGCGACTTCATGCACCCCCTCACAGGGAGGCGCCGTAGGCACCAACAGGCGCGCGTCTTCTGCCGGGGCCCAAAATGGCAGCCGGCGGGCAGCAGATCCGGACCAGCTGAGGAGAGAAGGCCACAGGGATCCAGGCAGCGGCGTCCAGTCACCAGGCTGCAGCAGGCATCAGGCCCCCGTGTGCCCCCACCGCCGGTATCGCTCCAAGCTTCCGGCCGGCGCAGCGCTCCCAGCGCCGTCCGGAGCACCGCTGCGGCCAGGAGACAAGATGGCGGTCGCTGAAGGCTAGGCCAGGGCCGGCCAGGGAGAACCGGGAACACCAAGCCCCCAAAGGACCCCCGAGCCTCCAAACACTGCCCGGGGGTCCCGGCCGGAATCGAAGCAAGCCCCAGGTGAAAGCGGAGCCCGGAGACCAAGCTGAAGATACGGGCGAGAGGCGCTGGAGCGGAGACTCGATGATGCACGTCTCACTCCATGCGCGCCCAAGCCACGCCCCCAAGGCTTATTTTTTGTTATCAGACTTTGACCCAGAAAGAGGAAGGCAAGAAAGGGAGAAAGGAAAAGGAAGTGAGAAATGGGAAAACAGTGACAGAGCCGGGAGGGAAAAGAATGTATAAGAATGAGGTAAAGAAGCAGAAGTGTAGGAGGGTTGGAGAAAGAGGCATGAAAGAGAATCAAGCCTAGACATCCTGAGTATTTGGTAATATTGACTTTTGGCAGCTCCTTTGACAAGCTCCTGATGTGCACTTGTAACTTATATTGCATAATGCTTCAAGGTGTGTGGGCAAAGTGTCTATGTGCATGTTTTGGAAAGTGCTGGACTAAGAGCCAAGGATGATACACTCCTTGAGTAGTAACCTAGCTGGCTGTCACACTATGCCCTGTCAACATACCTCAGGAGTACTTGGGGAGGGGGGAGATGGGGGAACTGGGGTTAGTGAATCCATGACTTTGTAGACAATACACAATAACTGACAGTGGTGTGTAAGTGGACACCAGACCATTAGACCACTTCTAAACTGCTAACAGTGGCTGATGAATTGTGACTTGATAACCATCAGCCTTCATTTGAATTGAAGAGTGGTGCAACAATAGGCCACATGGGTAGGGCAGCCGCTCCTCCTCCTGATGAATGGGTACTTGCATCAGGACTAGAGTCACTTGTTCTTCCTTTGCACTGCTCAGAAGATCCACTAGTTTTAGGAGCTGTGGATAGTTTAGACTTTGTATCTGATTATTCCACCGTCATCAATGCCTCATCAGTGGCAGTAAACACGATATAAATGCAATTTCAATCATCTAGGGCAACTTCTTTCCAGGTCGGACTGGGGAACCAACTGCAGCCCTGGCAAAAATCAGCCCTGCTCCCTTCGTCTCCAAGCACTATATCTTACTTTCCATCCATTATTTCTCTCTCTCTCTCTCCTTCCCTTTCTCTTTCTTCTCCCTCTCTGATCACTTTCTCTCTACCTCCCCCCTCCCTCCGTTTCTTTCTCCTTTGAAGCCTTCCCGTCCTTGCTTCAATTAACGTAGGCTACTTTGGGAAAGTGACAGAGATAACAGGAGCGGCACGTGCTTTCAAAACTGGCCTTCAAGGGCTCCAGCACACCATGAAATGCCTAGTGGAAAAACAGTCCTGTCCAGCCCTGCTAAATTCCTGCCACCTTTAGAGATAAAGACACCAAACCTTCCCTCCCTGCTTCAAAGAGTTCTTACTGTTGGTGGTAGACCTGACAAGGGTTACATGTCTTTAATTGTTGCAATTTTTTCCTGAAGAAACACAGTCCTTTATAATGCTGATCTACCTTTGGTCAGTTTTTATCCAACCAAGTGGAAAACAATATACTTAACAATTTGTACTGCTTTTTTGTGACAATGTCCATTTATCTTCTATCACATGCCGCCATCACTGCACCCAAACAGATGAAAACACTAACTATGAACCTTTTGTCATGGTATTATAAACACACCAAATGAGGTTTGTGTAGGGTAGTATATTATTGGACTAGGCCCTTTCTGCAGGCTTGCCCTGTGTTAGACTTGGCCCTCTCTGCACTCTCACTCCGAAACTTTTTGTCTTCACCGCTCCTGTTTTTTGAACCAGCTTTTGTTGGTTTTTAGGACTCTGTGCACTTTATCGCTGTTAACCAGTGCTAAAGTGCTTGAGCTCCGCCTAAAATATGGTACAATTGGCTTAAACCGGATTAGTACATTTAATTTACAAGTATGCCCCTCGTATATGGTACACGGGCACCCAGGGCTTGTAAATTAAATGCTGCCATGCCTAAACCTTCCTTTTTAGTACATGTAGGTCACCCCTAAGGTAGGCCCTAAACTGCACATAGGGCAGGGTGCATCGTATTTAAAAAGTAGGACATGTGTTTTTAAGTTTTACATGTCCTGGTAGTAAAAATCTCCTAAATATGTTTTTCACTACTGTAATGTCTATATCTGATTGGGAACAGGTAGAAATATCCTGTTTGGAATCAAATGAATAGTACTTTAAAAGCCTCTTTCACAGTAAAGTCGGACTTTCAATTACAATTTTGAAAATGCCACTTTTATAAAGTTACAAACCAAACAATGGGTTGAGCCAATTTTATGTCCACAAGGCTAGGCCACTTTAAATATTAAAAGAAAAACAAGAGCCAGTACTGACATTGTTTCACACAAACATTATTTTATGTTTGTGACCATGGAACTCAGTTAGCGTGGTCACCATTTATTTCATCATTCTTTTTTCACCAGATCATTATTAGTTTTTTTGGTATCTGTCATAGATGTAGGAACAAACAAACAACAATTTTTAGCTTCAAAGAATACTAGTTGTCGCCTATGTGAAATAAAAGCAAACAACACAGTACATTAAACAGTAAAGGAGTACAAATTGTGGCACATGCACTTGGAATAAACATAAACAAAAATATAAACAAAAATATATCACAGTTCTCAATTTTAACACCGACAAAGAGCCTATATGTGTAATTTCAAAATAAGTGGGGGCCCCTGTTTAATGGACAAACTAGGGGATGGAAGCAACAAAGTGTCACCAAAGACAGACAACAGGGGCCATTAAATTGCAAATTGTTCCTATATATTGTGCCCTGTGTCATAAAAAACGTTTTGCTTTTTGGCCGCAATCCCATTGGCCTGTTCTGCTGTCGACACGTTTCAAACTCGGACCAAGTTATGGGTTCTCCTACTGCTAACAACAGTGTGCAATAAAAAGGAAAAAGAACAAAGAAAAATCTCTCTTTAAAATCTTCGGACATAGTGGAGTAATAGGCTGGATTCTATTATTCAGTTCGACTCCACAAAGCAACTTACATGGGCTTCAATAACAATGTGCTCTGACTTCTTTGATGCATATCTATTCTGCAGGAATTTGTTGTGGCTAAATTTAAAAAAAAATTGGGTGCGACCAGTGTGTGGATTGACAAGTGCCTCCATAGATGAGGAAGTAGCTGAACACATTGCACTCACTTGTTTCCATGTTAGCATGAAGCAGCCTGAGGTCAATTATATTTAAAAGCTGTGTTTCATTTCATTATAGAGTCTGTTGAGGTCTACAACCATCTTTTCAGAAGCCTGTGTGGAAACAGTGATCTTTTATCAGTATAATTATTTTTTTAAAGAGGCTGCTGTAAGCTTCTGAAAGTTCATGCATGTCAAATTGATTTATTCTGTTTGAATGTGGGGCAGTGGTTCAGAATATTACTCTGTCTATGGAATTGGAAGAACTGAACAGTTTACTTAAAATGTTTCAGCTATTTTGTTGCAAAACCTTGTGCTGGCTGTTTGTTGAAACATAATATCAAAATGAAATACTTACAGCATTGATTGCCTGAGACTCATAAAAACAGTTTTGAAGACAGAGTCTGTTAATTAAACATTGTATCGGAGGGCCTCCTTCTCTTGTGGCATGAAAGCCAGGCTTTTTCAACATTTTAGCAGTTAATAACATAAGCTTGCTGCAATCAACATGCCAGTGGCAAAGGGTGTTCCATAATAAAAACAAAGTTCAAACAAAATTACAGGTAATGCTGCCAGCAATGCCATTTTGTATTACTTGATCATGACATGAGTGCACTTACTTTCAGTGGATCATGCAGTAGAAACGGTTACTTGCTTAAGGCCTCTCTGTTAGTCCGACAAAGTCTAATTGCTTTTTTTTAAAACCTCTTAATTACGTGGTGCATTTGGGGACTGATTGGACAACAGTCGGACCAATCCCGTATTTCTTGTGCAACTTAGAAGGCTGAAACTTGAAATGGGCCATTACCTCCTCGTCTGTCTTCCCGTCCCATTCCTTAACAGTGAGCAGCTTGTCTGTTCTACAGAAACCTATTACCTAGCAAAGTCAAATACTTCCCCCAATATGGCCCGGCATGCATAAAGGGGGAAGTGCATCATCTACACATCCTGTTCTTTTTTTTTTCTTCATGCTGCAGAACGGTTGCCTAGCTGAGCCGGATACGTTCTTTTTCCTTTTTTCTTGTTACTGTTTCGCAGCTCGCTTTAGCAGCTGTGCTGTTTTTTCTTCTGTTTGGCATGCACGCCCTGCTCAGTGGGCGTTTGATCTTGCCGATGGGTAGTGGCGTTGAGCATCCTGGTGCCCGTTCTCATCCCCGCAGCCCAGGAGCGGCCCCTGCAGGTAAGAGCGTTGGAGCCAGGTTGGGGGGGGGAGGGGGGAGATTCGACAGACGACCACGAGGGAAAATTAAATAAATAATTAATTTTCCCTCGTCGTCGTCTGTCGAAATCCCCCCCACCCAACCCCACCGCTCTTACCTGCATGGGCTGCTCCTGCAGAAGCCAGCAGCTGTAGCTCAGGGGCAGTGTCGGGGACGGCGTCTTGTTTGGTGTGGCAGGCCCCTCTTTTGTGAAGATTCAAGTCCCACCGCCGGCAGCAGAATGTTGGTATGTCCTTTGCTGCAGTCTTGCTGACTCCTTATGGGCAAGGGTTCAAGTCCCGCTCTAGGAGTCAGCAGCAATGTGCTTGCTGCTGCTGAGGACAGGGTGTTTCAGTGTGTTACCAACTCGCCTCTGAATACATTGTGATGGGCTTGTTTCGAGTTTGACTTCTGGCTAAGCCTCACTATGGAACAAGTGCCTTTGAACCTGCTGCAGTGCGCTATGTTAAACAAGCAATTACCACTGGTCAAATGTTAGGAGTCCACCCAGGTTTGTTTGGTTTCTGGCTCCTTTCCTGCCAGGGCTCCTGGCTTGGCGTTTTTGCTCCACAGGAGCTGATTGACTCTCTCTGTTGGGGCATTACCACTGTTGTGCCCTTCGCCCTGCTATAGTGGGCTGGGCTTGCTGTGTGGAGTCCTCTTTGGGCACGTGATTTTTGCGTGATGCTTCTGCCTGGTCGCTTCCCCCCACAGCACCGTGCCTTGGCGGGCGGGGCTAGCGCCCGAACGTTCTTGCACGATGTTATTGTAATGTTTTTGGTGTTCCCGGCCCATATTGCTCTGCATAAGTGAGCATGGCTTGGGGTCTCCTGGTTTGGCTCCTTTGCCTCCCTTGCCCGATGCACTTGGCATTTGTGGATGGGGCTTGGGGGTCTCCTCGTACTATTTGCCCTGCTGCCTTGGGCGTGTTGGTTGTTTGCCTCTCGCCGGGGCTCACACAGCGGTGTTGTGGCGAGGGGGCTGGGTTTGCTGTGGCCTGATTTGTTTCCCCCTCATGTTGTATGGTGGTTACGTTGGCCACCCCTGGTCTGACCTTTCCGGATGCCTTCATGTGGTATGGCGCGAGAGGTCGCCTTTGCTACCACATGCTTTTGGCACACCGCTTTCACTCTCTGCAAGCACTCTTGGCATTTCCTCTTTCTGAGGTTGATGGCCACGTTCCTGTGTGCTGTGTCCCTTTGTATGTTTGTCATAGCAAGGGGTGCGTGTGCACTTTATTTGGGCCATGCTGAGGCTGTGGAGGTGGCATCTTTTTGGTCCTCGATATCCCCTCTTTGATTCCCACTGTGGGTTGTGTTTGGCCTGATGGGGGTCAAGGGGCAGTATCCCAGAGGGGTCCTTGTGCACTGGGCTCTGCTTGGGTAGGCCTACTGTGGAGTCTTGGTGACTGTTGGTCTTCCCTCATCTTGCTCTTCAGCCCCTTGCCTTTTTGCTGGTGGTTGATCTTTCCTTCTTTCTTTTGCGGGGAAGGTGCGTGGGTTCTGTCATCTTTTGGATTTTCTCTCCCACTGTTGGTGCCCCTCTCAGTCTGCTGCCACTGCTTTTGGTCCGATCCCCTCGGCCTTTCATTCTTCCGTGGTTGATGATTTGGTCCACTTAAGTTAGGTTGCGATACACTTCTGTTTTTCGCACCACGGTGCCCTTCTGGGTGCATGCACACTTTGCACTTACACATGTTGCGTATATGGCATGTGGTGGATAGGTCCTTTTTCCCTTGTTTTTCTGTCACAGCGTTCTTCTGTGGATGTGTTTGCACATGCTTTTCCATCTGTGGCGTCTCCGAAATGTCGGCTAGCCAGGTCAGGGGGTTTGGTGGACTAATGCATCCACAGTTGGGAGCCTGTGTTTGATCTCATGGTCACTGGTTCAGAGCCCGGCGGGACCACTCAGCCTTTCCTACTTCTCATAGAGTTGGGTGACTGTAACCATCTGTTATTCATCACCAAGATACACTCCTGGGTGAATGTGCGCTTTACATATACTTATGCTGCGCTCTCCAGGGGTCTTCTGTTGGGTCTGCTCCTCCTGCAAGGGGTTTTGATACTGGGGGAATCTCTCCTTTTTACCGTCTGGTGGGTTTGGCCCCGGTTCCGGCTTTCGTTTCCTCCTGTCTGTCGAGAATCACGGAGGAGGGGGTGGGTGGGGGGGGTCTGAATGGACGCCCAGATGACTTTTCTCTGTTTTATGTCATGAAGGGGGGATGTTGGTCCTCTTCCTTTTTGTGTGTTCCCAGTTGCGGAGCAGGGGCCTGTGGTCCTGCTCAGTCTTCAAAGGACCTGTCCTCACAGCTCCTGTGGTTTGCTCCACGCATCCCTTGTCCTGATGGATGCCTGCCTGTGTATTTCATTCCATCTGGATGCTCCGCTGTGAGCTCATGCTCCTGTTGTTTCCAGGTGCTTCTTTTCGACTTTTCATCGTAACCATTGGTTTTTCCGACCCTCTTGGCCCCACTGGCTCTGTGGTTCTTCGGAGCCCTTTTCCTTCTGTTCTGCCATCCTTCCTGGGTTCTTCTCCTTCCTTGGGTGTCTGCCCGTCTCTGCCTGCCGGGTCTTGGGGAGATGGCCTCTGCACTTCCCATGCTCTCCGGGGTCCATCTCCGTTTGTTCCCTATTTTCCGGCTTCTCCAGGATCAGTGGTTTCATTCCTAGGCCCCTCGAGGTTGGGGGTTTCTCTGGTGGTGGCTGTCGCCTCTCGCTCCCTCAGGGGTTAGTTTCTTCTCCCTCATTGGCTTGGGGACCAATGCGTGCGCCTGGGGGAGTGGCACCACTGAGGGATTCCTGGCCTACTGTTTGCATTTCTTGGCTCTCTAGTCTTTGTCCTGGTGAGTATTGGTGGCATTGTGGCAGGCACTGTCTCTGTTCCACTCATCTCCTTCGGCTCCGTGCTGACTGTGTTCAGACGTCCTTCCTGGTTATTCGTGCCTCGGTCGACCAGCAGGAGTACTTGTGCCGGTCTCTGTTTTCTGTTTCTCCAGAGGATTGGCCAATTTGTGAGCCTTATGGAGTCTCCTCTTTCTCTCGGCGTTCTCTCTTCTGAGGGTGGTGAAGGGCCTGCAGTTTCTTTTGACCCTGGGTGTGCCCCTTCTCATTCAGCCGTTTCTCTCCTGGTTCGGCCTTCCCTGCCTGGGTCTATTTGCCATGGCGGTGTTGGTCCTTCTTCCTCTATTTGCGGCTTGGTTCCCTCATGGTTCGGCCTGGGTGTTCACTTCTTCCTTCGTCCCATTGTCCTTGCTTTCCTCGTTCCTCGAGGGGATTTGAGTGGTTCTGCCAGCAGTTCTTCTGTTTGTTCCATCCTGGTCTTGAGGCCGTTATTTCCCCTTCTTATGGGTTTGTCTGCTTGTCTGCATTCATTGGTTCCCATGAACCCATCTCCACTGCTTGCCCCTTTTTTCAGCCCGTCCTCTCTCCCGCGCCTCAGGCTGGGTGTTTGTCGCTGGGATGGTTGTCCCTCTTGGCTCGGGGTTGTTTGCTTGCAGTGCCTCACTCCATCCGGTTCTCTCACGGACCTTCGACCCTGGCATCTTGCAGTCGTCATTGGGGGTGCTTTGGCTCTTGGTGTAAGGGGACCAATCTGTCTCCTGTTTCCATGGTGGCTCCATTTTTGTGGGACCTTTTTGCTTCTGGTTCCTGTCCCCTGCTCTGCGGTCCCCGCCAGAGTCTTCCGTTGGTGCTTCTGGTATTTCCTGGTCCTCCTTTGCACCCCTGTATTCAGTTGGTCTTGAGGGGTTTTCTCCTTCTGGTGTTTTCTCCTGCATCGTCTTCTCCGGAGTTGGGGGTTCTCTGTTCCCTGGATGTGTTGTGGGTCTTTTGCATCTACCTGGGCCGTTCCTGTGCGTTTGGGTGTTGGCTTCTTTATGTGCCATCTGTTGTCTCTCTAGGTGGTGTCTTGTGCCTTCCTTGTCCCTTCTGACTCATTGGATGTTGTTTTCCTCATCCTAGGCCCTGTTTCAGGGTGCCTCCTTCCATGATGTTTGTAGTGCTGCTACATGGGCCTCTCCCCCTGCTTTTGTTTCCCCTTAACGTCTTATGTTGGTGATGGTGGCTTCTGCTGCTTTTGGTGCTCATGTTTTGTCTGTGTTACATGTTTTGTGATTTGTACTCTTTTCTTTTGTCATTACACTGACCTGTTGGTTTTTGCTACCTCCTTCTGGTCTATGTTTCAATCTCCATGCACTTGGGTATGGGCTCTACACTGACCTGTTGGTTTTTGCGACCTCCTTCTGGTCTGTGTTTCAATCTCCATGCACTTGGGTATGGGCTCATTGTTAAGGAATGGAACGGGAAGGCGGACGAGGAGGTAATGCCTGGTTACTCACCGATAATCTTCATTACCCCGAGTCCAGGTCTTCCAGTTCCATTCCTGAGCCCGTCCCTCCCTCTGTTTCTGTTTACCCAGATTGGTTTGTGTTATTCTTCTTGAGTTTCTTGGTGTTCTCAGGATGTGTGGATGACACTCTTCCCCCTTTATGCATGCTGGCAGAGGTAGGCGGCGCCACATTGGGGGAAGTATTCGACTTTCCTAGGCAATAGGTTTCTGTAGAGCAGACAAGCTACTCATTGTTAAGGAATGGAACAGAAAGACCAGGACTCGGAGTAAGGAAGATTACAGGTGAGTAACCCGGCATTGTGTTACTTGGCAATACATTGCAATGCATTTTAGGACATGTAGTCATCGTGGCCATTAATATGTTAGCTTTTGGAACGTAAAGTGTTTTTTGGCCAGGGAGTGCATCATGATGGGACCAAATGTAGATCTCAGGAGGAGGGCCAAAAAAGGTTTCAAGTGCAGACACTACTAATAACATTGGAAAACAGACCAATTCTGTTTCAAATCATATGCTGGAACTATCACAGTGCCATTTAGTTGCTGAAATGTGCACAAAGATGCTTTCTGGGACATGTAGTCATCATGATGATTTATATATTAGACCTTTGAGAATAAATGGAGGATTTTTTTTTTAATTTTTTTTTATTAAACAAGCTCATAAGACTGTACATTATGAAGCTTATAGGCATATACACCATTCAATTGATTGATAGTAGGGATAGGACATAGATGGGGGAGTGGGACAAACTCTGTCTCCGTAGGAGTAAGCTTGGTATTGAATTAACAGTTCTTACCAGGACCAGGAGATGATTTACAGCGGGTACATTGTCATACATTACAAAGTGAATGGAACAATATCACAGGTAACAGGCATCCTTCCCTGCCATCTTAGAATCCTGTGAGCCTCAGTCCAACATGTGACCATGGCTGTCGTGTGTGCTGGCCATTCTGGGCGCGGATTGCAGGTGTAGAGGAGTGGTTCATAACTTCCGCCCGGCATTGCATCTCTATCTACTCTGTAGGCTGGCTCTCCCTTGTACGCATATGCTCATTCGTTTATAACCAGAAGTTGCGATGCCCAGTAATATAGCTTGATGTCTGGGATGGCTAGGCCGCCCTCATAGACCCCTCTCTGCAGCTTGTGTAATGCTATCCTAGGCGTGCCTCCCTGCCATAGCAGTGTATGGAGCTCTTGTGCCACGTGCTTGAAGAAGGTTGGTGGAACCGGGTACGGAGTTTTCTGCAGGATGTACAGGAGACGTGGTAGGGCCATCATCTTATATAGGGCGACTCTGCCCATGAGAGACAATGGCAAGGTGTGCCAATGTAGTATATCTGTGTGGAGCCTGTCCAACTGGGGGGTGAGGTTTCTCTGGAGCAACAGATGATCATCTCGAGTTATTTGAATGCCCAGGTATTTAAAGCTGTCTACCGTGATTTGGGCCTTGCTAGTAGTTTCGGAGAGGGGCCCGACAACGGGAATACTACCAGCTTGGTCCAATTTATGGTGTAACCCAAATAGCTACCGAATAACTCAAAGATATGTAGGACCCTTGCTATGGAGTAATACGGTCATGAAAGATATAGAATTATGTTATCCGCGTACAGGGAGCTTTGCTCCTCCCATCCCCCTGGAGCCTCAATACCCCAAATTAGTGGGTCCGTCCTGATCCAATGCGCCAATGGCTCCAGGGCCAAGGCAAACAACAATGGTGATAAGGGGCAACACTGTCTGGTGCCTCTTTGCAGCTGGAAGAGTCTGGATAGTGCGCCATTGACCCTCATTTGGGCCAGCGGGCCCTGGTAGAGCAGTCTTACCCATTCGCAAAACTTAGGGCCGAAGCCCAGCCTCCAAAGTACGGCAAATAAGTAAGGCCATTCTATACTATCAAAGGCCATCACGGCGTCTAGCCCCATCAATGTTGTCTGGTGAGGTGAAAGATTTTATGAGGTTTTAAGAGGTTATGGCGAGTGCTTCTAAGGGGCATGAAGCCCAATTGGTCTACGTGGATGATGGTGGAAATGACTGCCACTAATCTATTGGCCAATGTTTTCGCCAACATCTTTGCCTCCATGTTTAATAACGAGATTGTCCTATAGGAACTGCATAGATCTTGGGGTTTACCTGACTTATGTATGACTAAGATTGTGGCTGTACACTGGTCAGTTGGTAGTTGACCCTCCACCCTGGATTCTACTAGCACACTTTTCAATGGTGGTATTATTTTAGAGGCTAGGCTTTTGTAAAGTTCGACCGGTAGTCCGTTTGGACCGGTTGCTTTCCCTGATATTAGGGACCCAAGGGCCGTGGATAATTCTTCTGCTGTTAGGTCCGGATCTAGGACATCGCGTGCTTCAGCCGACAGTGTTGGCAACGAGAAATCTCTGAGCAATTACTCGCAATCGCTCTTGGAGCGTTCCCTTACCGGCGAGTATAGGTTTTTATAATGGGTAGTGAAGGTCTCTGCTATTTCTGCATTGGGCGTTTGAAGTGTCCCCATTGTGTGTCTCATATTGACCACCCAGGATCACTCTCTATCCCTTTTTTCAAGCCAGGCTAGTAGCTTAGAGGCCTTGTCGCCCACGTATTATAATCTGTGTTGCGTTGCTAGGGCATATGCCCGCGCCTCATTTTCGGCTAAGGCAGGTAGTTCCTGTTGGTGTAGGGTTAATTTATGATGCTGGTCGGCGCTCCCTCCGGCTATTGCCTCTTTCTCTATTTCATAGATCTCCTGTTCTAACGTCTTCATTTTTAAAACTTCCTAATTCTTTCCCCCTATCAGCGCCTGGGCTTTGCCTCTCAGCTCGGTTTTGAAGGCCTCCCATAAAGTCTGGTGGGATTTGACTGATACTTTGTTTTCTTGGAAGTACAGTTCGGTCCCCTCACAAAGTTTATTTCGTAAAGCTGGATCTTTTAATTGCCAGCGGTCAATTCTCGGGTATGCTGCTCTGCTAAAGGTCAGTCCCCGGAAAGTGGCGCCTACCGGGGAATGGTCGGATATGCCCCTTGCCATATGTGTCAGTTGCGTGAAGCCCCCACTTTGTCATGGTGTGTGAGTAAGTAATCAATTCTTGAGAAGGACCCATGTCGCGCCGAATAGTATGTGTATTGTCGTTCCTGAGGGTTGTGTGCTCTCCAGAGGTGCGCTAGGCCCATGGACGTCAGAAAGCTGGGAAAAATCTGTTCCCTCCTTTGGCTTGCCTGCGCATGGGAGCGATCTAGTTCGGGATCCGCCACTGCGTTGACGTCACCGCCAACTAAGAGGGTACCTGTAGGAAGGCCCACCAGAAGCGCGCCAATTTTCAGGAGGATGACTGAATGCAGTCTCGGTGGTATGTAGAACAAGCAGAATGCAAGCAGGCGCCCCTCCCATCTACCTACTATGGTTACACAGCAGCCGGCATCATCGTACCAAGTTTTGTCTATGGTGAGGGGCAATGTATCACGCATCAAAATGCCCACCATGCGGGCGTCAGTCGAACACCCCGAATGAGCTACTAGTTTGTATCCGAAGCATTCTAGGGCCCTGTAGCGGTTCCCTTTCAGGTGTGTCTCTTGTAGCATTACTACGTCTGGGGCATGCTGCTTGATATATTGTAGGACAAGTGTGCATTTGATTTTGTTCCCCAGCCCATTCACATTTCAGGTCCAGGCTCGGATACCAGTAGTTTCACCTATTGTCCTGGTTGTGGCGGTTCCCTTGTTCCGCCTGGTGTCTACATGCATCCTATAGCAACTATTTCTGTCTTGAGCAACGGTTAGAATACTAACAACTAAATTAAACAGTTTTCCCAACTCCCCCCTCCTTGCATCCCTGCTAGGTGAGTTGAAAACCCCCCACCACCACCACTTGCAGAGTGCCTGTCACCCAAACTGTGATTTGATAACTATTGCTGAGAGGTAGTGGACAAGCCACCAGCATTGATGAAATTATTTTGCTGTTGGAGGAGATAGTACCCCAATACTTTACTATGAGAAAATGTCTGTTAACAGTCTTTATATGTACGAAGACATTCTGCGAAAGGAGTCTTGAGTCTCTGTTTCACCTGTTTACACTTCACTGCTGAACGTCCCATATAATGTCTCTGTTCATATTACCATCCCCCTGTCTCCTCTCCCTCCCCGAACAGAAAGCAAGGAGGAAAAAAGACTTTGAATAGCAGTAATTGTCCCCTCCGAAGGTCACTTATCTGAGTTCTGCAGCTGGACAGAGCTGCCAGGCGGGGAGCCAGTATCTTGCCTCGTTGAATTTTCATCCTTCATTGATGGCGACCGGGCTCCGCCTCTTTTCTGCCCAACTGTCCGCCAGCCTTCCAGCCAGTCCCATGCCTCTTCTGGACTTGTGAAAAAGTATGATTTCCCATCAGAAAGAACCTTGAGTTTCTCTGGAAATAGCATCATGTACTTCACATTTTGCTCCCTGAGAGTCCGTATGACTTAGTTGAATGTGCGTCGTTGTCGCTGGATTTGGAGTGTGAAGTCAGGGAAAAATTGGATGGTGGCATTTTTGGGCTGCAGATCGCTATGTGTGTGCGCCGCCTGCAGGATCACATCTCTGTCTCTATAGTTCAATAGGCGGGCTATGATTGTGTGGGGGGAGCTCCAGGGCGTGGGCGGGACCCCAGTGCCTGCTCTGCGTGTTCCACGGAAAAAAGGTTGACAGGCGCTTGGGATTAAGCTTGTTGAGGATTAAGTCTTCTAGAAAGAGGTCCACTGATTGTCTCTCCATGCCCTTCAGGACACCCACCACCCGGATGTTGTTGTGGCACGCTCTGCCTTCCTGATGCTTCCCCCTGGCCAGGATTTCTGTTTGATTTTTAGTTAGCAATGACACGTGTTCTTCCAGATGCTTCGTTTTGGACTGTAGGCCCCCTATACTTTTTTGGTTGTCGAAATGGAGGATTTTTGAAAAAGTCATAGTGGGTACCAATTTGCGGCTCTAAAGGGGAGGCCACAGAGCAGAGAATATGGACTATTAATATAGAGTGCTGATGTCATTAAAGTAAAATCATCTCATAATAACTTCGACATTTCATTTAGGTCATAAGTGACTGTGTTGAAACAAAGTATGAGATAAGCTTCTTTTTTATTCAAACTTCTTTCAATGCTTCCCCCACGTGGTTTGGTTGGATGACTGCCAAAACTGTCCAATGAACATCCTCTTCACTATGTTGTTTCTCTATGAAATGATTGACCAGTGGTGCTGAGATGACTTTCTGGCATATTCCTGATTTGTGTTGGATGATTCTTTTTCAAAACTCCTGATTAGTTTTTCTGATATACAGTTTATTACATCAACAAATGATACCATAAATGACATTTTTAGTTTTACAATTTGAAAGAACTTTGTGTGTTAATTTTTTATTATTGTGTTGAAATGGAATTCCCTCTGTGGTTTGGTTGCACATTTGTGGTGTCATTTCAAGGGTGTGAGATTCCAAAGTTGTCTGAGATTACTTTATGAAGTGGGTGAAGGGATATGAGCGCAAACTATTTGTCTGCGAATACTTCAGTCCTTTGTAAGTGCAAATAGTGGTCGCTCAAATGACTTGTGCAGGTTTGCAATTAAATGCCAATTCTGTAGAATGATTTTCTTAAATTGATTGGTTTGTGAACAAAATGTTGAGACAGAAACTAAACGTTCTGATGTTTTCTTTAGTTTTTCTTCAAGAAGAGATTCACAAGGAGTGAACCATGCTCTTTTCATTGAGTTCTTTAACAGCTTGCGTGGGTATTCTCGTTCTTTGAATCTGTTCAATAGATTTCAGGCATGATGGAAATAGTCATCTTTGATGGTACAATTTCGTCTAATTCTTAAAAATTGCCCGTATGGCAGATTATCTCTGAGACTGCAGGGTGAAAACTTGAGCAATGGAGAGCTTTATTGTGAACCATTGGTTTTGTATACAGTGTTGTCATGAGATGTCCATCGTGTACCACTACTTCAACATCCAAGAATGTGATGGTTTCATTGGTGCTGTTCAGACAAAACTTGATGTCTGGAGATCTGTAGTTCAGCCAGGTGAAAAACTGATTCAAAGAATCATCATCTCCTGTCCAAATTCAGAAGATGTCATCTATATATCTCAGCCATATTTGGTTGAAAAAATGGTTTCCTTGATGAATGAATCATTCCTTGAATTGGGCCATGTACAAAACTGCCTGCTCTGAAGCATAGGGACATCCCATTACAGTCCGTTTAATTTGGAAGAAAAACTCTTAATTTTGTAATCGCACATGGGTGCATACCCGTGAGGGTCCATGAATAGGGGTATTTCATTTGTTTCCCTGTAATTGCCAAGTGAAGGTTATGAATAGGTTTAATCCAAGGCCCTTTGTGGAAGAGGACCAGAATGGTTTTTCCACAAACAATGTCAGAAAAAGACACACAGAAGATCACATTCAAAAATTGATTTTGACTCCTTCACTTTTTTCTTCAGTCACTTTAAGTTCTACCGCTAAGCAACAAAATGAATCTGACAAACTATTGAGGCTTAAAAAGAAACAAATTCGGACTGAACTGCATGATTACTTTTTGCTTGAGCATTTGAAAGCTGGCACAATTCTGTGGGGTTTACAAATACGCAACATCCCTGTAATCTTAATTGAGGGTCCTGAATATTGGCAGGGATAGAGTTTCATTGGCACAAAATGCAGCTGTGATTTAATGGTCCTTTCAATTGGAACAACTCTAAGACTCTCAAAGAAACAATTAGACGAGATCTTACGGCTGGAACAAGAAATAAAGCATAATCAGTCATTGTCTGATGCTAAGACACTTTTGGAGAAAATAGACAACGAATTTGCTGATTTCAAAGATTTCACCATCAACCAAAAAAATACCAGAATTGAGAGGGACAAGAAGTCATTCAATTTGGAAACAGTTTATCTATACTTAAAAGACAATTTCTATAATCACCCGGAATCTCAAAGATTTCGGCCTAAATACCAAGGGAGATCAAAGCGCCAATTTATTTCTTTTTCTGAAACTTCTTCTTCAGAATTTACAGGTGAATCTGACCCAGGGGAAGGTCCGTCCAACCAGGCTTCACATCCAAAGAAACAACAGACTTTTTTAGGGAGGGGCCAACAAAGAGGCCGAGGAAGAAATAGACAAAACAAGCAACCATGGGAAATGAGAACCCGCCACCAGTTCTACAAGGACCAATAATATCTTCTGTCTTCAATTTGTCCAAAAGAGAACGCTCTACAGCTGAAAAGAGCATTCTTGAGAAAGGTTTACCTTTTGTCCCCTCGAGACATACAGACATTGTCCGCTTAAAGACAGAAGCACTGGATTTCTTTCGAAAAATACATCTCAAAGATTTTTTTCTGGAACACAATCCTCCACAGAGTACTGAAGTTACAAGTCTTAGAATCAAATCTACTTTCTGCCCTTCACCTAATATCATTCCAAAAGCAGTCCTCACGTTTGAGCAATCTGTTTTTTCAGCTATTAATCATCTGGAATGGAAAAAAAGAGTATGTTAAAAACAATGTTACAAAGGAACAATGAATTATCTTAGAAAAGCTGAAAATAGATTACATGGTTGTAGTTAAAAAGGCAGAGAAAGGACGGCCCATAGTAATTTAGTATACAGAAGATTACAGAAAAGAAGGACAGAGACAGATTCTCAATCAAGAATTCTACTGTAAGATCTCTGGAGATCCTACAAAGGAAATTCAAGGGGAAATTGCAACTATTCTAAAATAGGCATTCGATGACAGATACATTGGTCCAAAAGAATGTGAGTTTCTGAAAGAACCCAATCCTTGGAAACCTGTCATGTATTTGCTGCCAAAACTACATAATGATGAAACAACACCTCCAGGTCGTCCGATAGTTTCTGGCTGTGATTCAATGCTGGAACCTATCGCACAGTACATAGATTTCTTTCTAAAATCATTCAATCAACAAGTTCCATCGTACTTGCGAGACACAATGGATTTCATCACTAAGATCGAGGGTTTGCAGTTTTATCCACAGACTTAAAGATTGGTCACTCTTGATGTCGTGTGATTGAACACCCAATTCCCCCAAGAAGAAGCAGGAGTCTCCAACCTTTTCTGTAGCGGAAGCTACTTCCGGTCAGTGAAAATCATTGTGAGCTACTGAAGGCCAAGCCACTCATGCATTGTTCCTAGACCCTGCCTTGCCCACCTTCATTAACTTTAAGCCTAATGTCCATAGAGTCAGACACTATGGTTTGAACAAAATACTTTGACGAGGGACAATATGACAGGGCTGCCATGTGTGTCAGTGAGAGCATAGTCTTTGGGGATGTATGACCATGCGTGCGTATGAATGAGATTAATGTTTGTGGGTGACTGGGAGTCTGTGTCATATGTACTTGTGGCACAGGACATACCTTTTATCATCTGTGGCACAGTTACATGTATAGTGCAAACATACAACCATTTTTTTTAAATGGGAGAAATGTAAAATGCAGAAAAATGTTCTGCAAAAATGTTCATAATATGGAGCATTTTTTCTGCACTTTGAATTTCTCCCACTTAACATAATGGCTGTATTTTTCAGTTCTAAATATTGTACCGTGTCTACCAGCCACTGGAAGCAGGATGCCTGCTGTATGTAAAGGTGGCAATTTGATATGAGAGAATTAACCTGAAGTTGTTAACTTTATTTTTTTATAAATTCCATAAACTCATCATTCAAATTTTTTTTTTCCAACAGTCACATTTTCAAACACCAGGCATCTTGCTCTCAGTGGTCTGTTCACACAGTGCCATCTTTATAAAAGAAAAGATACAGCCATTTGTTTAAATGGGAGGAATTTCAAGTGAAGAAACATGCTCCATTAAACATTGAGATATAACTGGCTTAAGTGAAAGTGGAGAAAGTGAAGAAAGACATCACGACTTACTGTTGAATGGAAATATTTTTCTTCACTTTAAACTTCTCCCATTTAAAATAAAAAAAAAAAACTACTATTTTTTTAGTTATAAATATTGCACAATGTCTTCTGGCCACTGGGAGCAAGAGGCCTGCTGTTTGACACTTTGAAATAGAAGAAAATTAAAATGAAGAGTTATCGTAATCATTACGGTAACTATTCCCATTTAAAAGAATTCAGAAACACCATTTTGTTCTTAGCTCCAATACTGAGTTGACAAGGACTTTTATTTTGGAGTTAAATACGTCAGTGCTTCAGTTCTTCACCTCTGTGCCCTTCCTGGCCCATAAATCTGACTGATCACTGCTCATTATCAGGCCCCACTATCTACAACCTGATGATAATAATGTAAAATAAGCACAGCCTTCCCTTAACTTTAAAAGGAAAATGTGAACCTGTGCTTATTTAAAAATGAAGTGGAGGCTTTGACCTAGTCTGAAGGTGACTGGTTGGAGACAACTGATCTAGAGACAAGACCAAGTTCCCATCAAATTCATCATTGATTTAGCAAGATTCACTCTTAAGAATAATTATTTCAAATTTGGCGAAGAGTTTTTCTTCCAAATCAAAGGGACTGCAATGGGATTTCCCTATGCTCCAGAGCTGGCAGTTTCGTACATGGCGTTCAATAGAGGTAGTAGGGTGCACACCAATTTACTAGTTTTTTTCAAAACTTGTCCATAATAATCCAAGAATGCGTGCACGTCGGTATGGCGCCTTGCCTTGCCTTGCTATGGGCATGTATAACAACGTGTAAAACACCAGAGTGGAAAGGGAGCAGATTCAGCAGCGTGAATGCGGATTGGAGATGTAAGGGTATAATGAAGGTGTGCGATGAATGATTGGGGATTGACAACGAGTGTGTAGTGAGTAGTGGAGTGAGATAAGGGATCCATGGGGATTTATGTAAATTTAATGCAGTAGGTGAGCGCAGTGTGAATGTAAAGGGGAAATGCAGAATGAAGTGAATCAAAAAATTGTAGTGTCAGAAAGAAGGGGTAGATTTTTGTACTGCACAACTGAGGGATTTATGGGGTGTTTGTTTGTTAAGAAGATAGGTCCGCCATGAGAATAGAGTCGCATCACTGACATCACTCAAGAAGGGGTCTATTGTAGGTAATGAGGAGGGGTTGAAATGTAATAAAGGTTATATTTAATATTGCATTACAGTGATGATGCAAGATGTTGATTAATGGACATTACAGTAATGGATATTTGTTTTATTGTCATTTATAGTGTCCCCTGACGAAGGGCACTGGTTGCCCGAAATGCATTGGGTTTTTAAATAAATGCTGCTTTGGACGAACTCCTGCATCTGTCGTGTTTTAGCAAGAGGTCCTGATGGGCACAGCTTTAATATGAGAAACTTAGAAAAAAGGCATTATACATCCCGCGTGTGGATTCAAGCTGTTAAACGCAAAAAAGTGGTGTAAAATGAATGGAACATATAGTTGAATAAGGATTAAAAATCAGAAAAAATGAAACATTCTGCCATAGTGGCGCTACGCAGCTGTGCAGTCGGTTTGGGGCAAAAGGAAGCCCCATTCATCCATGGTCTTATTAAATCAGGTGTCATTTGGGCAAGGCGCCATATCGACGTGCACGCATTCTTGGATTATTATGGACAAGTTTTGAAAAAAACTAGTAAATTGGTGTGCACCCTACTACCTCTATTGAACATCATATACAATTGCCCTACTCTGGGGTAGCACCCGCCAAGTATAGAAGAAGAATATCGAGAAATACATAACATTGCAACGATCCACGTGAACGGAGCAACATCGGGGTTTGACTAGGACATGGCGTTTATATGAGATGGAAAGGACTTTATAATATTTTATATCCATTTAATAATTAACATGAGCTATTGATGTGTGTCGTAATACTAATTGCTTTTAAATGGGGCAGGAGGAATCTAAAAATGTGGATCATGTTTTAGATTTCAAGCATATTGCATTATGGGCAATGCAGTTTATTTAATTTGAAAGCAACTTTGCCACCGTTCTCATGGCGGGAACAAGTTAATTAGTGAGCCAATCAGAAGGATTGGGTCAGGGAGGTTAGGTTGTAGTTAAATAAGGGTGGAACCAAAGGGGGCCACAAACTTTTACTGAAACGGAGATGGCTACGGATTCGAGAGTCTGAAGCAGGTATGTGAAACTGCTCGAGTGGTGATTTTGGTTAAGGGACGAAAGTGGAGTGTTTGCTTTAGCTTTTTGAGCTCGTAAAGGGTGAATGATTATGTGGAAGGATGTTATGATGAGGGCTGGGGTGTTTAAGAACCACACAAAAATAGGGGAACTGCTTGGAGTCAGGCTATGTGCAAGAATAATAACGTGTAAAATAATAGAGTGAAAACGGAGGCAGCAATGTGAAATTGTCCGAGTGTTTATTTTTGGCTGAGGGATGAAAGTGAAGTGTTTGCTTTTGCTTTTGGAGCGCGTAAATGATGAATGACTAAGTGGAAGGATGTCATGATGAGGACTGGGGGGTACAAGAATTAAATATAAATAGGGGATCTGCTTGGAGTCAGGCTATGGGCATGTATAACAACGTGTAAAACACCAGAGTGGAAAGGGAGCAGATTCAGCAGCGTGAATGTGGATTGGAGATGTAAGGGGATAATGAAGGAGTGCGATGAATGATTGGGGATTGACAACGAGTGTGTAGTGAGTAGTGGAGTGAGATAAGGGATCCATGGGGATTTATGTAAATTTAATGCAGTAGGTGAGCGCAGTGTGAATGTAAAGGGGAAATGCAGAATGAAGTGAATCAAAAATTGTAGTGTCAGAAAGAAGGGGTAGATTTTTGTACTGCACAACTGAGGGATTTATGGGGTGTTTGTTTGTTAAGAAGATAGGTCCGCCATGAGAATAGAGTCGCATCACTGACATCACTCAAGAAGGGGTCTATTGTAGGTAATGAGGAGGGGTTGAAATGTAATAAAGGTTATATTAAATATTGCATTACAGTGATGATGCAAGATGTTGATTAATGGACATTACAGTAATGGATATTTGTTTTATTGTCATTTATAGTGTCCCCTGACGAAGGGCACTGGTTGCCCGAAATGCATTGGGTTTTTAAATAAATGCTGCTTTGGACGAACTCCTGCATCTGTCGTGTTTTAGAAAGAGGTCCGGATGGGCACAGCTTTAACATGAGAAACTTGGAAAAAAGGCATTATACATCCCGCGTGTGGATTCAAGCTGTTAAACGCAAAAAAATGGTGTAAAATGAATGGAACATATAGTTGAATAAGGATTAAAAATCAGAAAAAATGAAACGTTCTGCCATAGTGGCGCTACGCAGCTGTGCAGTCGGTTTGGGGCAAAAGGAAGCCCCATTCATCCATAGTTTCGTACATGGCCCAATTCGAGGAATGATTCATTCATCAATAAAATCCTTTTTCCAACTAAATTTCTAAGTGGCTGAGATATACAGCGCCCGAAATGCATTGGGTTAAATATTTTTAACTGCTACGGATGTTTTATGTATTCATTATACTGTAAAAAAGGCCTGGATGGGCATATTTGCAGGAGTAGAAATTGCCGACTACATAAGAGTCCCACATGTGACAATATAATAAAGTGAACAATCGGATGAAACTTTTGGAGTACATGGATTAATTTTGTTGAAACTTTGATGAACTAAGAGTATTTGGGTTATGATACCACGTAAATGTAGTGCGTTCGTCGTTGGAGCGAAATCCCGTTCCAGTTCATGTTTTGTCTACAAGTCAGTGGTACTTGGGCAGACCACGCAGCCGAGCTGCACGCAAACAATTCAAAAGTTGGTTTAAACTACATGAAAAAATGGAAGAATCGGTGTGCACTTGTTTACTCTTTAAATGTATTGAGATATACAGATGACATCTTCTGCATTTGGACAGGAGATGCAGATTCCTTGAATCAGTTTTTCACCTGGATAAAACACAGATCTCCACATATTAAGTTTTGTCTGAACAGCACCAATGAATCCATCCCATTTTGGAAGTTGAAGTGGTGGTACACGATGGACATCTCACGAGATCACTATATGCAAAACCAACGGATCGCAATAAAGCTCTCCATTACTCAAGTTTTCACCCCGCAGTCTCAGAGATAATATGCCATATGGGCTATTTTTAAGAATTAGATGAAATTATACCATCAAAGAAGACTATTTCCATCATGCCCAAAATCTGTTGAATGTATTCAAAGAATGAGGATACCCACGCAAGCTGTTAAGGAACTCAATGAAAAGAGCATGGTTCACTACCCGTGAATCTCTTCTTGAAGAAAAACCTAAGAAAACATCAGAACGTCTAGTTTGTGTCTCAACATTTTGTTCACAGACCAATCAATTTAAGAAATCATTCTACAGAATTGGCATTTAATTGCAAACCTGGATGAGTCATTTGAGCGACCACTATTTGCACTTAAAAAGGACCAACGTATTGGCAGACAAATTGTTCGTGCTCATATCCCTGCACCTACTCCCAAAAGTAACCTCAGACAACTTTGGAATCTCGAACCCTTGGAATTACACCACAAATATGGCACATGCGTGGGTTGTAACCAAACCATGAGGGAATTCAATTTCAACTCAATAATAACAAATGGACACAAAGTTTTTTCAAATTGTAAAACTAAAAATGTCATTTATGGGATCATTTGTCCATCTAATCAGGAGATTCGCCAAAGAATCATCCAACACAAATCAAGAATACACCAGAAATTCATCTCAGCACCACTGGTCCATCACTTCATGAAGAAACAACATAGCGAAAACGATTTTCGTTGGACAGTTTTGGCAGTCATCCAACCAAACCCCCTTGGGGGCAGCGTTGAAAGAAGTTTGAATAAAATAGAAGCTTATCTCATACTTTGTTTCAACATAGTCACTGATGTTCTAAATGAAATGTCAGAGTTACATAACTTATGAGATGATTTTACTTTAATGACATTAGCATTCTATATTAATAGTCAACATTTTCGACGTGGTGCCCCCCTCCCCCCCTCTTTAGAGTCACACATTGGTACCCACTATGACTTAGTTCATGGTCAAAAAATTCTCCATTTATGCTCCAATGTCTAATATATAAATCATCATGATGACTACATATTCCAGAATGCATCTTTGTGCACATTTCAGCAACAAAATGGCACTGTGACAGTTCCAGCATATGATTCGAAACAGGATTGGTCTAACTGTTTTCCAATGTTATTAGTAATGTCTGCACTTGAAACCTTTTTGACCCTCTACTAGAGATGTAAATTTTGTCCCATCATGATGCACTCCCTGGCCAAAAAACTCTTTATTTAAGTTCCAAAGTCTAACATACTAAAGGCCACGATGAATACATGTCCTAAAATGCATTTCCCAGTAACACAACGCCCCATTTCAAGTTTCAGCCTTCTAAGTTGCACAAGAATGCAGGATTGGTCCAACTGTTGTCCAATCAGTACCTAAATGCACCTTGTAATTAAGAGGTTTCAAAAGAAGCAATCTGACTTTGTCGGACACACACAGAGACTCTAAGGAGGCAACGGTTTGTTCTGCATGATCCACTATGTCGTGATCAATTAATACAAAATGACATTGCTAGCAGCATTACCTGCAATTTGGTTTGAAGTTTAATTTTTACCAAACAGCCTTTGACATGGGCTGTTTGATTGCAGCACGCTTAAGTAATTAACAGCTAGAATGTTGAAAAAGCCACAGCTTTCATGCCACAAGAGAACTGAGAACTGAGGCCCTCCGATGTAATGTTTAGTTAACAGGCTCTGTCTTCAAAACTGTTGTTAGGAGCCTCACACTACCAATTATATAAGTGTTTCATTTCAATATTATGTTTCAACAAACAGTCAGCACAAGGTTTTGCAGCAAAATATCTGACATATTTTAAGTCAACTGTTCAGCTCTTCAACTTCCCTAGACCAAGAATATTGCCTCACGTTCAAACAGAATAAATTAATTTGACGTGCATGAAGTTTGAGCCTTTTTCAGAAATAATTATAGTGAAAATTAAAAATGAAATGAAATGAAAAATGCATTTGTTAAACGCATGGCTACCCGGGGGCATCCCAGCGCTGCTGACGGCAAGTAGTGGAGAACCAGCCAGACTAGGGGAAAAGCCAGGTTTTTAACAGTTTACGAAAGGCAAGATGATTGGGTTCATTGAGCAAATGAAGAGAGAGAGTATTCCAGAGCTTAGCGGCATTGTAAGAGAACAGATGACCCCCACTTCTAGCTTTCATGATCCTGGGAACTGCGGCAAGATGCAGGTCATCCGAGCGGAGGCGTCTGTTGGCACGGTAGGGCCGAACAATGGAACGATTGATGGAAGGGCCCTTTCCGGCTAACGTCTTGTGAACAATACACATAGCCTTGAAATTAACTCTCTCCCTGATAGGGAGCCAGTGGAGAGATTTCAGGGCTGGTTTTGCAGATTGGCATTTCGGGATATCCAGAAGAAATCTGGCTGCCCAGTTTTGTACCGTCTGGAGTTTTGAGAAGGTCACTCATGGGGCCCCTAAGTAAAGGGCATTCTTGTAGTCCAGACGCGATAGAATGAGTGCCTGGACCATGAGCTTCCTTGCCTGGAAATGGAGGAGTGGGAGGACTTTATGAAGCATCTTTAAGATGCCATAGCAAGAGGCCGCCACATTACGTGCCTGGACCTTGAAAGTCAGGTCTCGATCCAGCCAAATACCCAGGCTTTTTATCTGGGTCTTGGGGGCCGGAACGGAGCCCAGATCGGCCGGCCATATTATATTGGGATCAAAGAGGGACGAGTTCCCCAAAATCATCATCTCAGTTTTATCTCCACTTAATTTCAGAAAGGAGTTATTCATCCATTTAGCCACCTCTTCCAGGCAGGGGCGAAGGCTGGGAGAGGGGTTGTCAGCTTGGTTGAGTCCCACCACGAGTTGTGTGTCGTCTGCATAGGTCACTATGTGAACCCCAAAAGGCAGCACAATCTCTGCTAATGGGCTCATATAAATGTTAAATAGGGTGGGACTTAAGGATGATCCCTGGGGAACTCCACAGCAGAGCGGCACCTGTTTTGAGGCCACATCGGCATCGAAGGCCTGGAAGGATCTGTCCTCCAGGAAGGATTGCAGCCATGCCAGAGCGACCCCGGTCACCCCTAGTCTTCTAAGTCTATGGAAAAGATTTGGTGGTTGACCGTGTCAAAGGCTGCACTGAGGTCCAGGAGGATGATCACAGTGGTACATCCGGCGTCCAAGATTTTTTGGGATTCTTCGACTACTGATAACAGGGCTGTTTCTGTTCCTTGAAGTGGTCGAAAGCCAGTCTGTGATGGATGGAGGAGATTATGAATCTCTAGAAAAGCAGACAGCACTGAATTGACATATTTTTCTGCTATTTTACTGAACCCTGGGAGAAGTGATATGGGGCGATAGTTTCCCCGGGAATCAGGGTCAAGGCTGGGTTTTTTAGGAGTGCCTTCACCATCGCTTTCTTCCATGGAGGGGGAACCACTCCGGAGGCAAGAGAGGCATTGATCAGCTCCAGAATAGTGGGAGAGATGGTTTCAGCAACTTGTTTCAGAATATTGAGAGGTGCTGGGTCTCTGGGCGACCCACTTTTCACCTGTGCTGAGATGCTTTCAAGCACCTCAAGATTCATCAGATGGATTGCCTCCAGATGGGATTCCATGCTGTGGGGGCTGGTATCCAATATTTGGCCATCTGCCAGGGAGAATGATGTGTAGATGGCTTGAATTTTATTAAGGAAAAAGTCTGCTAGGTTATTACAGCGTGAACCTCACGTGTCGGGGGTCACTGGGGGTGGAGGGACTTTAAGCAGAGTTTTTGCTATGCGAAAAATCTCACGCGCAGAATTAGCTGCCGAGGAAATCTTTTCTTCATAGTAGGCAGCCTGGGCTAGTTTAATTTCTGCTTTGTATAGTTTGATAGCCTCCCTATATTTCCGTTTCTTATTAGGGGAGAAATCCTTCCTCCAAGTTCTTTCGAGTTTCTTACAGGTTTGCTTTAACGCCCGAAGCTTTGGAGAGTACCATGCCATTCTGTTGATTCCAATTTTCATCTGGGTCGGTTTTATAGGGAGAACTTGGTCTAAGGAGCATTCTATCCACTTGTTGAAATTCTCATTAGCAATTTCAGCATCTGGGTCAGGGACTGGCTTCGTTTTTTCTAATTCTAAAATCCATTGTTCTGTCGAGAGTTTGGGCCAGGGACGTGACCTTGTTCTAATCGGCTTAGTATGGGGCGTGGCAGAATTGGGGGTCCAGAAAAATGGGATAAGAAAATGATCCGACCATGGTACTGGGATGGGTTTCCCTCCTACTAAGTCTTCCAAATTGGAGAAAATAGGATCTAGTAGGTGTCCTTTCATATGGGTTGGATTGGTGACTTTTTGGAAAAACTGGTAGGCTTCAAGATCATTTGTTATCTCAGCTGCAGCCAGCTGTGAGAAGTCGTCGAAATGGAGATTAAAAATCTCCCAGTAAGGTGAAGTTGGCAGGGGTACTGGCTAGATTGGCAGCCATGTCAGGCAGAGATTTACAGAATTGACCCAAGGACCCAGGGGGGCGATAGATTAGAATACCCGACAGGGTGAGCGTGGGTGTAAAACCTATTGAGAACGCAAGGTTCTCACAATCTGGTATAGGACTTCCATATGTACGGCATGTCAGTAGATTTTTGTAAATAATGGCGATCCCGCCACCTTTACCTGAGGTCCGATCTAGCCTCTGGATATTGTAGCCCAGGGGGAGAGCTTGGACGAGATCGGGATCAGATTCTGAATTGAGCCAGGTTTCTGTCAAGAACAGAACCTCTGGCCCTTCTTCATACAAGAAAATTGAAATTTCCGCCGCATGCTTAGGCAGCGACCTGCAGTTAAGCAAAAACATTTTATAAGTTTTAAGGTTAATTGAGTTGATAAGTGAGGGCGTTGACAGTTTAAAAGGGCAGTGTATGCACTTGGTGAGCCTACTGTCTGGATCAATGGAGTGTAGGCAGTTTTCCATAATAGGTCCCTTTAATTGAAGCAGCTCTTCTGCCTTATAATGGTACTGTTTTGGGGAGAGAGATGCAGGGGTTCTGGCCCCTGACCCTGGCCGGCCGCGGACGGCCGCAGACGGCCGCAGACGGCCGCAGACGGCCGCAGACGGGCTTAACTTTGGCGTGCCTTTGGCTCGCCGGCGGCGCGCCCGCTGCTGCTTACCGCTGCGCGTCTGATCCCACATGACTCTTAAGTAGAGAATCAGTTCCCGGAAATGAGGGAGCTGAGGAGAGGAGCCACGTCCCTCCGCAACAAACGGCCGGAAAAGCCGCGGCGGACCGGGGACCGGCGTCTATGAAAGTGCAAGTGCTTTAGGTAAGTTTACAAGAGAATCAAGTACCCTGATGGATCGTTGCGCTAAAAGTACCAAATATTTAAAAAGTTGCCAAGGTTAAGATGCTAGCTGTTAAAACAAATATTAAGTGCAGGCTTCTGGGATTCCACACAGGCTCTAAAAAGATGGTTGGAGACCTCAACAGGCTGGATAATGAAATTTTAAATGAAATTGACCTCCACCTGCTTCATGCTTACATCAAAACAACTGAGTGAAATGTGATCATCTGCTTCCTCATCTATGGAGGCACTTGTCAGTCAACACCCTAGTCACACACAATTTTTGCTTTTTTATTTGGCCACAACAAATTCCTGCAGAATAGATATGCATCAAAGAATAAGTCCAGGCACATGTGATTGGAACTCATGCACAGTGTCGAGGCAAACTGAATAATTGAATTCAGTATATTGCCCCACTAAGTCCGAAGATTTTAAAGAGAGATTTTTCTATATTCTTTTTCCTTTTCATTACACACATTTGGTAGCAGTTCTCGGTCCTTAGAAGAACCCATAACTTGGCCCGGTTTCGAAACGTGTCGGCAGCAGAACATGCCAGGGGGTTTGCTGCCAAAACGCAAACAGTTTTGCATGATGCAGGGCACAATATATAGGAACAATTTGCAATTTAATGGCCCTCGTTGTCCGTCTTTGGTGACACTTTGTTGCTTCCATCCCCTGGTTTGCCCATTAAATGGGGTCCCCACTCATTTTGAAATTACACATAGGCTCCTTTTTGGTGTTAAAATTGAGAATTGTGTTATATTTTTGTTCATGTTTATTCCAAGTGTGTGTGCCGAATTTGTTTTCATTCCCTTTTTAATGTATTGTGTTGTTTGCTTTTATGTCACATAGGCTACAACTAGTATTCTTTTAAGTTAAAAATTGTTTGTATGTTCCTACGTCTATGACAGATACCCGAAAAACTGATAATGATCTGGTGAAAAAAGAATTATGAAATAAATGGTGACCACACTAATTGAGTTCCATGATCAGGAACTTAAAATAATATTTGAGTGAAGCAACGTCAGTACTTGCTCTTGTTTTGTATTTGGCTTTTATAAAGATGGCATGCTCCTGCACCTAAACTTTCTGAGACCTTCTAGAAGTTGCCAACTGCCTGGGCCTGTTAATTGCTCCCCCCGTCAGGAGGCCCATTGGGCCCAGACAGTGAAGAATAGGACCTGGGTGTAGCTGGGATAGGGCCATCCTGCCAGGATGTGAGGGGCGGAGCTGTTTCCTGGCCTACTTATATTTCAAGGGCTGCCTCCAGAACACTCACATAGAACTTGACACCAGGCATTTGTCACCCCAGACATCTTGGGATCTGGGCAGGGAGGGAGGAGATTGCAGAAACATCTGTCGTGGGAACAGTCAAGTTTCTTTCACTTCAAAGCTGGCAGCAGTTATAAATAGTGGACTCTCAACCCAACTCTTCAGTTTACTCCTGGACCGGTGGAAGATTACAGAACTGTCTTGTACTCCAGAGGACTGCCCTGTTGCTTGAGGCCTACCTTGTTTCTCAGAGGACTGCCCTACTGCTTGAGGCCTGCCTTGTTTCTCAGAGGACTGCCTTGCTGCTCCTAGAGGACTGCCATGCTGCTTGAAGCCTGCATTGTTCTTCAGAGGACTGCCCTGTTGCTTGAAGCCTGCCTTGCTGCTTGAAGGAGAGAGAAGCATCTCATGGAACCCAGGACTACAAGATTGACTCCAAGGGTCAGGTGGCTGACCACCTGTTCTGAGCTACAGAGATACAACAAGCTCCAGAGGCCTCTCTGTAACTCCACAGTTGAGCTGCTGCAACTGGCTCTGTCTGGATCCTGCAACTGGACCTACCTAAGCCCTGTTGTCCTCTGCTGGAGTGAGTTACTGTTGCCACGAGGCACCTCCCCAGGTCCGGGACCCTTGGCTGGCATAAGTTGAGTTCCTCTTGTGACATTCTGAAGTTTTGAACTCCGCATGCTGGACTTTGAGAAGGTAACTTTTCCAGCTGAACTAACCTGGTGTCTGTATCCGGTCGGCACTCCTTCACGGCCATCCTGAACTTGTGACTTTGTCCTGTTCTAACGCGACCACATACCCACAGTTAGTGCTTTCTGCTTATTGGCACTATTTTTACCTAAACCTTTAAAATTGCATTTCTCTAGTTTATTTATTAAACTTTACTCTCTTCTCTAAATTGGTTTGGGATATCTGCTGTGTTGTGTTTTTACTTTACTACTGTTCGTGTGCTGCATAAATACTTAATACAGTACCTCTAAGTTAAGCCTGACTGCTTTTGTTCCAAGCTACCAGGCTAATTTAGTGACATTTATGGTTCACACTGACAAAAATTGTGGTTGTTGCTTGAGAAGGGTTTTCACTCCCCAATCAAAAACCCAATTTCTCATATGTATGTATTATTTTTAACATCTCATTTTATTTCAAAACTTTGATAGTTAGGCTTTTATCTTCTCTTTTTCTTTTTAAGTAAACACATTTTTTTTCATCCTTCTGTTCCCTATGAAATAAAAGAGCAATGCAGAATGTAACCCCCAATGTGAGCTACTGGCTTTGTACATGTTTTAACCATATTGCACAGAAGCATGTCTGAAAGTAAAAAAAAAAACGCTATGATACGGCCAGTGATGGCTGTGTCATAGCGTATTTTTGAAAACAATGTAATTGCTGACAGCAGAGCGAGACAGGAGGCATCTGGAATGGAAGGAGGGTGCGTAACACATAGGGTGTAGATGCCTCCTACCAGCAATAAAAAAGCAGTATGACACGGCAAGCGCTTGCCGCGTCATAGCACTTTTGTTTTTAAAACCTTTAGCCATGCAGCACAGCAGTTGGACTGCTTTTAAAATGGCTAAAAATATTGAAAAAGCCAATAGGTCCCATAGGCGAGACCTACTGGCTTTGCTGATGCTTGTTTTTCTGGCGGGACAGTAGGGTGCAAGAAACAAAGTGGGGTGGGGTGGGAGGGTGAGAGAGGGGAAGCAATGGGATAGGGGACAGCAAGCAATGAGATTGAGAGGGGTAGGAGGGGCCAAACAACAACATAGAGAGGCATAGGTGGGTGTGAGTGGGGCAAGCAGCAACATGGATAGAGTCAGGAAGGGGCAAGGAACAACACGGAGTGGGACGGTAGGGGCAAGCAACAACACTGAGTAGGACAGTATGGGGCAAGCAACAACATGGAGCAGGATGACAGGGGGCAAGCAGCAACACTTAGAGAAAGCAACAATGTGGCGTGGGGTACGAGGAGGTAAGCAACAACACAGAGAAGGAAAGCAACAATGTGGAGTAGGGTGGAGGGCAAGCAACAACATGGAGAGAGAAAGCAACAACGTGGAGTAGGATAGGAGGGGGCACAAAACAACACAGACATGGATATAAACAAAATGGAGCAGGGTGGGAGGGCGGTAAGCAACATGTAGAGAGAAAGCAACTTCATGGAGAGGGGTTGGGGGCACACAACAACACAGAGAGGGATGACGGTAGAAGCACATGAGGAAGAAAGCCTGCAAACACATGCACTCCTACGGAGTACGTCAATTCAAAGAAAACATTGCTCCGAAAGTGCAAGCAGTGGAAGGACTTGGCCATGCTCCAGGGTGGGACAAATACACAAAGAGGAACTTAAACAAGCACCAGTTGCCCAAAGAAAAACAAGGAACTGAGAGTGATGATGAAGCCAACCATTGGTAAGCAATGGGTGGGCTCTAAGCCCACGGTAAGCTTACAAAATTTCTTGCAAGTGACTGCGCAGGAGCAGTCTCAGGTGAGACCTAAAAATGGAAATTTGCTTATAACTTTGCAATATCCTGAAAGAAAAAGGTCAAACATATGGAAGACTGTTCAAAGAAAAGGTTATAGTTAGGATTGCTGCATCAAGGTGGACTGGTCACTTATCTCCAACCGATTCCAATCATTAAAATAATTACAAAGCCAACTGGAGCAAAGACCCTTAATATAGTATGCAAATTGGCAAGAATGTCCACTAACAGAAGAATATATATTGAAGAAACACAATAATACAGGTGGAAAAAACATTTGGAGAAAGAAGGACAGTTTTGATTCTCACATACACAACTAAATAAATGTCATACTGGCTTTTAATGCTCATTTTAAACTTGCAGCCAACATCTGGCCACTGTTTTTCTTAGGTCATAAATATACAAAGGAACCAGAAGACTAATCTACAGCTAAAAGCTAAAGGGATTCTTTCAAATTTCACTGCCAGCCCCTTACACAATCCCCAGTATGAAAAGCACAAGTTTCAGTTTCAAACATATAGGTCAACGTCACCTAAACCAAATCATCAGACAAAGCACTCCCCTCACACAAGCTTATTCAGAATGTGAACTAAAACTCACCTGGTATGTTTGGAAATGACCTAGCAATGTTTGTTTCAGCCAACAAAAATAAGCTACATTTAATAAGCGGCAACAATGCACAAGCTTTCTTTTGTGTAACAGTTCCGGTTGTTTGGTTAATCCTACTTCCTTTTTCTGCTTCATTCCAGTAACGGCCAAGAGGCAAAAAGGGAACATTGTGTACATTTGGATCAGACTTCTAATTAAGAGTAACTCTAAACACCCTTCTGGCAAGACAGAAGACTGCTGATGGGCCACCACTGAAACAAAATGCTTAGAGCTGGCAATCAGCATAGAAGTCCTACAATAACAATGTGAGAATGGGATAACGACAATGTTATTATGCACCAAGTCAAGATGGCTTTCAACACACAAAGCCGACCAACTCTAAAAAGACCACAACTCTTCTCAGTTAACCTGTCAAATTACCTCACTTGACACTAGTAGACGATCTGCTGCCTAAAGCTTCTTTGTTGATTACCTGAATTGCGACTTTCCTGACTTTAGTTCAGACAAAGGGCCCATACCGAAAGGTTTAGAAGTGCCTTCAAGTGGCCAAATGGTGAAACCAATTTGTGAATTAAAAAATCAAAAGGATATTCTTGGCAGTGACTTCAGACTGCAAAGGAGCCTACCATACCAAGCCTCTTGATGTCTGGCATTGTTTAAGTCAAAGCTACTGGCTGGCACGGCTCAAAAGAAGCTGCATGTGTTCTGTATGTGGAAGGAATTAAGAAGTTGCCCTTCTGATAGTTTCTTATACTATTGCATGCATGTAAATTATCTGCAGGGTAATGGTACAATGCCGCTCTCTACCTCAGCCGCAGTGTAACCAAACGTGAAGTGAGGCTCAGACAATAGAGATCATTGAATGATTAGTTTGTAGAAGAGGGTGCAGTTCATTCTTGTATCGGGGGGTGGAGGGCAGGGCTAGTAGTGAGGGTAAGAAAGATGCATACAGTCAATGGTGGGATAGGGTCCAAGTGAAACTGCAATAGGGGCCTGATGCCCCTCCCCCCAAAAAAGCAGATTGGTCCCAGTGGGTGGGGCCCCTGGGGCCTCAAAGAGGCTTGGGGAGGGGAGCCATACACTTCCTCCCCTTAAAGATTGAGCCCAAGGAAATGGGATCCCCAGGGCCTAAAAAGGTCCCGGTAGGGGGGCCAGGCACCCCTTCTCAATATTATTAAAAATGCCCTGGGGGATGAGGTCCCCGAGGCCTAATGAAGGCTGGGGGAGGGAGGTCACATGCCCCACTCCCCCCAAAAATGTATAACCGCTAACCCCCCCGGGCCCTGGCCCACCCTGTGTGCTGAGTTTTAAAACAGGCAGGAGCCCTCGTTTTCCATTTTTTTTATCGGCTCTGCGGATCCTCTGCAGATCTGCGGTGCAAATAAAAAAAATACAGTTTTTGGCACCAGGGTGCTCCCTCTTCGATCTCCCCACCAGGTCTATGGGGGTGGGGCCTAGGGTATCCCTACGCTGCCCCACTATATTTCTAATATTTTTTTTGTAGGACAAGGGACTGAGTCACAAAATCCTAAACTGGCTGCCGCCACATCTTTGTTTACATCGTGGCAGCCAATTAGATCTTATCATTAGATATATTGGCTCCACAAATCCTCTGTGGTGTGATACATACATACTTTTTGAAGTTTAATTTCTCAAGAAGCACTGAATGGATTTACACAAATCACTAAAAGCACGCTTTCTAATCCAAGATCTAGCTTTCTGCCAAATTTGGTAAAAATCCGTTTAGCAGTTTTTGGGGTATTGCTGTTCAATTTTCCTATGGAAAAACGAAGAGAGAAAACGCGTTTGGAACCGCCACCCAACTCCTCTGCCACCGCTTGATGGATCATCCTGAAACTTTCAAAGCAGGAACTGAGGTAAATAAAACCTTTTGGGGAAAGTTTTGTGAAAATTCATGAAACTGCACCAAAGTTATAAGCAAACAAAAAAATTATCTTCCTATCGAAACGTGGTCTTAACTATAACTACTCAGTGGTGACTGTCACTGGGTAATACATATATATGTGTACACACACACACACCTTACAATTTTCAGTATTCACCCGTTATCTACAGATGGACCGAGGCAGAAGCAGTAGCAGGCTGAGGCGAGCCAGTCGCTGTCTCCATCATGCTATTTATAGGACCCTAGAGGTGGCATAGGATGAGGAAACAAAAATGCAGAAGTGCACACGGGCTATGCTCTAAGTGGTTGGCATAGTAACTCAACTACTCTGCATGCAGTAGGCATTCTGTGGCAAAGAAATGAAAGCCCCCTCTGCCTGGGGGGGTGTAATAACCTCACAATGCCTAAAGGCCACCCCCATCATCCAGTCACACTTTACCACAATCGTTGGTGCCCACAGTTGCTGAAAGTGATAGTGATATAACCTGTGTACACCACTCCTCCTCGCACCACCGACCATAGGAAAAGCCCACTAGGTGGGCCACCCCACTCCATGTCATCATGGGCACTGTTTTCAGTCATGGGCTTTAATGTGGCACCTAAATGCATTCTGGGTGCTGTAGTCTAAGTCTACCTCTATTTAGAGCAACACAACTGATAGCAATGATGTCTGTGTATATAGCCCAGGACTGGAAAAAATGTCTGTGATGTCAAGAAGTGAGGTAATCACCCGAAAGCCCACAACTTGATCCAGTCTAGATGCTCTGCTTCCTAAATGAGAGCATTTTCACAACCTCAGAGAATAATTTAAATCCAAATCAGATCCAAGCCTTCCAGGTCACACACCAGGGGCCGTATTACCTAAAGTGCCTTGGGGGTGCACCCGCTTTGTTCACCCCTGGAACACTTTGGTAATACATAAGGGGCCACAAATGCTTGTGTGGCCTCTTCTGTGATATAGGTAGCGCTGGCGCACATGTAGCACCAGCGCTGAATCTATTTACCTCTGCACCGTATTACTGACATGGGTGTAGAGGCAAACATGCCTTTAGTAGGCACACTGAACGTACACCACAAAAAGTTGGTGCACTTTCACTGCGCCTCCTAAAGGCAGCTCCTTGGAGGGGAGAAAGAGGTTCCTAATGGAACCCCCCAGACATCCCTTGCAGGCAGGTGCAGTCACTCGCTGCACCCGCCAGGAAGGGAATCTCTCTCCCCTCTTGAAATTGCAGGAAGTTTCCGGCCAGTAAAACACAGAGTGGCTTTGAAGCAGCCGCTCCGCATTTTACTTAAATGCGTTGTCCTAGAGCAGCACAAGGTTGCGGCTGCCCTGAGGACAGTGCATTAACTGCAATAGGGTGCAGTTTCCCTGTTTGTGCACAGCACACCTGTTTAAAGGTGTGCTGTGGCACAAATAGGAATAGTGTGCCCTATGTGTATTAGGGCCCCAGGATGTAGCGGCAGTCGAGATGCCCGCTTACTCCATCAGACTTCAAAATACCTGCTAAAAAGAAACAACCCTGGGTTACATATAAAAAGTTATTTCTGCTTTTCCACATGCTTTCAAGCAAACTTCTTTTGTTATCCGACAGTATTACACACCTTGAACAATACAGTATGTCCCAGAAAAATAAACATCGTTTAAGAAGTCTTACCGCCTCTCGTTTACTGGCTCTTTGCCACAGTAGAAAGTGTTCGCCTAGGGTGCTGGATGAGAGAGTGGTTTGAATAACCTTTTTATTTAAACATTTAGCATTCTTCCACTGGAATGTTTCAACAGCAAAACCAGACTGCAAACAGGGAATAAAAAAATGAAATTATGGCAAAATAGCATTTGACTTAGCCATTAAATTAGATAGTTTGATTGATTCTGGATTACTATGCAAACCTTACAGACAAGCGTTTCCCAACCTTTGGCTCGGAGCTGATTTTTGGTGGGTGGTGAAAGTCCACCAATAAATTCTATATTTTAAAATCTATATTTGTCACATTTGCTGTGCTTCAAAGGCAGTCAGGCTATGGTTCCTGACAAATTGTTGGATGGGGGATTGGTGTTTACAACTCCTCTCACTTTGGGTCAGAGAAAGAAAAGTAAAGTTATTTATATGACAATCTTGCTGGTGTACATAGAGTGTGAAAAGAGAGCCTGTAGGATATCATTTTTGTAACACAACAAAATGTAAATACCTGTACATGAACTGTATACATTCAGCAGCTATGAAAGCACAAAACAAGCAGATTTTTTTTGTAATTCTGATGTGTGATAGAAACAAAGATTCTAATAGGATCAAAACAAATCAATATACTTTACTTGGTGATACACAAACAATAAATATTCACTGAAACCCGATTTCCACACATTATCATTTGTGTGCGGTGTAGTTTTATCAATAAAACTGTATGTCTTTGCAAATAAATTTAGAGGCCATTTCAATGGAGAATGTGATGTCTGTAAATTACAGTGTGCTGTCACGCAATGCTTTAGTTATGTTAAAAAATTGCCTGCCCATGTCCATTAAAGCTTGATGGGTCACAAGCGTTTAAAGTTTATCATTCTAAAGAGTAGGCTGTGGATCTAAAATGTTTAGGAAGCACTGTGACAGAGAAATAAGATTTATGGGGATGCCATACTTTTAACTTGCAAAATATCACAATCATTGCCATAGTTCAATTAGGGACATCATTTCAAAACCACAATAGGAGGGTGATATTCCTTATTTGGCAACCACAGCTTGGAGGTCCTGTCTGTCGGTATATCGCTTACTATGACTTGGGAGGCGGCCCTACTACTGCACGGTAACTGAAAACAAGCATTGTCAAAAGCCAATAGGTATGGCTTGTATTTTGAGTCCAGACTGAAGGATTAAAAACATTGATACAGTGGAAACAAAAACAAACAATGATTGCTTCCTGTCTACAATGCATCTATGAGATATATAGAGAGGATTATAGATGGGTAACAGTGACTTACTGGGATGTTTTTAACAGAGTGGTTCTGAGTGGCATGAAATAGATGGCGAGAAAGAAGCTCGAGTTGTTTATGATGTGAAAAATATCCCCATAATTAGCTTTTTACTCTCTATAATTTTATGTTACGTATGCTCCCCCGATCATCTACCCCTGCTTTCAACTGCTACACAGGGGCAGAGGATGGGGGAGCCATACTTAACATGGTCTCTCCACTCTGTCCCAAAGTAAGAAAGAATACCTCACCTCCTGTCACTCACCCCACCACTCTCTGTGCTTTTGCTTCCCTCCTGCATTCCAGTCAGGGGTGTCGTGAACCCCCCCCCCCACTCTTTAGCAGATACAGTGGGTTTGGAGTTCTTGATGGGCCTCTTCCGTCTGCAACTCAGCAAAGGCTCATAAATAATGTGAAAGGGTGGGTGTGTGAGTGAGTGAAAGGATGGATGAGTGAAAGGGTAGATGGATGGATGAATTAATAAGTGAAGAGATGGGTGGGAGGATGGATGAGTGAAAGAATGGATGGAGGACTGAAAGGGAGGGTGGATGGATGGATGGATGGATGAGGGACAGGGTGAATGGATAAATAGTATGGATACATGAGTGAGTGAAAGAATGGATGGCTGAGTGAAGCCAAGGATGGATGGGTGGAGTAACAGGGTGGATGGATGGATGAAGTGAAAGGGTGGATAGATGGATATTTGAAAGGATGGATGAGTAAAAGGAATAATGCTGTGGCATCATGAACCCCAAACTTCAGCAGCTACAGTGGGGGTGAAATTCTTGATGCGCCTCTTCTGTCTGCAACTTGGCAGGCAAAGGTGAGTGAGTGATAGGATGGATGTGAGTGAAAAGGTGGATGGATGGGCGAATGAAAGGATGGATGGGTAGATGGATGAAGGAATGACAGGTAGGATGCAAGGATGCATGAGTGAAAGAATGGATGGATGAGTGAAAGGGAGGATGGATGAATGGGTGAAATAATGGATTGATGAGTTAAACGGAGTGTGGATGGATGGATAGTTGAAAGGGTGGATGGCTGAGTGAAAGGGCGGATCAATAGATGATGAGAGAAAGGATGGATGGATGAGTGAGTGAGTGAAAGGATGAATGGATGGGATGAGTGAAAGGGAGGATGGACAGAGGGATAGAATGAAAGGATGGATGATGAGTGAAAGGGTGCATAAGTGAAAGAATGGATGGATGAGTTAAAGGGGGTGGATGTAAGAATAGATAAAAGGATGGATGGATGAGTGAAAGAAAGGATGGATTAGTTAAAGGGTGGACGGATGGATGAAAGGGTGGAGGGAAGGATTAGTGAAAGCGGGGATGGATGAGTGAGTGAAAGGATGGATAGAAGAGTGAAAGGGTAAATGATGGATGGATAAGTGGAAGAATGTGTGGAAGGGTAGATGGATTAGTGAGAGGATGGATGGATAAGTGAAAGGGGGATGGATGGGTGAAAGGGAGGATGGATGGATGGATGGATGGATGGAGTGAAAGGGTGGATAGATGGAGTGAAATGATGGATGGATGACAAAAGATGGATGGATGACTGAAAGGATGGATGGATGAGTGAAAGGGTAAATGGAGAGATGGATAGGTAAAAGGGTGGATGCATGGATAGATGAATGGGTGGATAGGTTTAGAGGGTAGCTTTGGAGATGGAAAGATAGGTTTGGATATGGGTGGGCAGATGGAAGGAAGGGTGAAAGACTGAATGGTTGACAGAATGTAAAGGCGATATGATAGTACCAGGTGGATGGAAGGATGAATGAATGAAGGGACAGATGCTTGGATGAAAGAGACAAGGGAGCTCTTCTGGGAAGGGCTATGACTTGCTTAATTTGCTTGGTGCCATAAGAGCTTTGGTTTAGAGTGGGGGGGTATTTTAATTTTCTGGCTGCTCACTTGATTCCATTGCTGTTCTAACTGACTCTCACAGAGCCCAGCCAGAGCAGCCTGGAATTTCTTTACGACGTAGCAGCAATGAGTTACGAGATCTGCAACCCACTGTTAGTACATCTCAGCAGTGAATTATCAGATTCAGGATTATAACAATTTAATTTGTGATAATTCATAGTATTTCTGAGAGGTAAATTAGTCTCTCAGGCAATCCAATGCAATAATTCTAGCATGAGATGAGCTATAAATACTCCTTTGGTAGGAGTCAAAGTCTATTCTAAGTATATTTTAAAGACTTGGTAACAATATGTCTCCATTCAGTTGCACTGTCAAGCCAGACCTAAAAATGTTTTTCATATGAACTTACAGATGGAGTTGTAACTACTAACAGTTGCTGCTTTTCTGCTCTACATGTACATTGAGCTACTTATATCTTTTTGATGCATTTATCTGAACTACCACAGTCAATTATGTTATTTTACAAAAGTATGTTGCTGTTAATACAACCTCAGGTATACTGGGATGACCATAAAAAAATACAAACATGTATCAATGAAAACACGAGCACAATTAGGTGTGAGAAAATAATCAATAATTTCACAAAACATTTTGTTTTGAAAAAAATGACTCTGAGAATGACCTAAAATGGTCCATAATAGAAAAGTTGTCACCAGAAACCACCAGCATTAGTTCAAAATTAATATATCATGAACGTTGTTAGATATATTGGCTTGGAACTCATGAACAGGGCCTGAATGATGATGTGACATGGACTCAATTTTAAATAGAATTTATGGACATCCAGGTATGGAACAGGAGCTGAGACCATTATCTCACATCAGCAATATCAGAATGTATTAAGCCTTTATACTACCACAAGTAATGTTAACAAATAATATTGGCATCAGATGTATATCAGGACACGTAATGCGAGCCTTTAACCCATGTCAGCATAAAATCATGACTTCACAGAAAATATCTGCAACCATTATTATGTGCAAATAAGCAAAGAATACATGAGAAATAAAGGTGGAAGGAGCACACTTCAAACATAAATATTCACTTGTAGAACAGGTTCCGAGTAAGCAATATAAGCTGCTACATTCCTATCACAAATTTGTGAAGAAGCAACACAATAACATTTCCATACAACAAAACATCACAGATTCAGGAGTCTCGTTTATAAGGACTTTATCTTTATTTTATTTTTTGCTTTAAAATGTGCATTGTAGACACGCCGTGCACTGGCAGCATTCATGTGATTGAAAGGAGCTTATCAATTCTCCTACATGAGAGGAGCTTATTAGGTCTCCCATACACTTTTGTTTTTGGCAGACCATAACGGCATACTTCGATATCGGTTTTCAGGTGATCATATGGTTGGATTGAGCCCTGAAGAAGTCCCTGTGTGTGCAGGACGAAACTCGTTGGCTATGTTTTTCACTTCAAAAGAAATAAAGAAAATAAAGATAAAGTTCTTATAAATGAGACTCCTGAATCTGTGATGTTTTGTTGTATGGAAATGTTATTGTGTTGCTTCTTCACAAATTTGTGATAGGAATGTAGGAGCTTGTATTGCTTACTCTGAACCTCTTCTACAAGTGAATATATATGTTTGAAATGTGCTCCTTCCACCTATATTTCTCTTTTTTGTTCTTGGGTGTTTTTGCAAACAGTTGGCCCAGGGAGTGAGCACCTTTCCTGTCTGTGTGGATTAAGCAAAGAATACATGGTGGCAATCATAAAAGGTTAAGTTATAGGAAGGTGGTACGGACCCTAATCAAAGGCCCAAAAAATTGGAATAATTTTTATAGTAACTATGAAAAAAATCATTACGAAAAAAGAGTAACCATTAAAAACAACACTCTGCACTGTATTTCCCATCACCACTAAGAAAAAGACATTGATGTGTTACCATGGCAGGGCAGGACTGGAGAATGGCACTCCATTTAAGACCATTTACAGACAGCTCATCTGTCCATTACACAATATCTATGGGATTAGTCTAATGGCCCGATTTAATTATTGGCGAACGGAGTAGTCACCTTTGGCATCACGGAGGACTTTACAACCGCCAGGCCAAGACTACTCTGCCTGCCAAATTTATAAATGACCACCTAGCGGGTGGTTATTTATAAAGGCATTGGCATGAACAGCCATAACTGTGGTTCCTGTGAATGCATTTCACTGTTTATTACAGGGCTGTGTCAGAAGGATGCAACCCTGTAACAAACACTAATAATTTTTTTCAAAAAGAAAATCCCCAAAAGTAATGTTCCCCTTGCCATGAGAGGCTTCTCCCATGATGGGAGGAGCATTAAAATGTTTTTTACTGTTCCTTACCACCAAGTCTTACCTGGCGGTAAGAAACAGTAAAAAAGGACTACATGTCCGCCCAACCAAATTGGGTGGGCTGACATGATGTAATTTCTCACATGGCCCGTGCTTCCCAGGGCTGTCGTAGCAGGTTAATCATGGTGGAGACAGAGTAGACTTCACCGTGATTAACCTGAAGCTCCAACTGCATCTAATTTTGCCAGGCGGACCGCAATCTTGTTGGTGAGGCTATTTCGTTGCCATTGAGGAGTATCCTTACAGCTAAGTCCCACTTTCTGTTTTTGGCATGAATGAATGAAATATGCTCATGCGTAAAAAGCAATGGCAACCCAACCATTAGCTTGAGGGCAGAAACATACTAATTTTAAACAAGATTACATCGCAAAGGCAGTATGGTGGTAAATGTGAACGAGCACAGGCTGCAGCAATATCATGACATAACCATACGTTCAGGGGCATAATCTTCGTATGAAACTGGATTATTATTTGGGATGAGTGACTATCCACCACAAGGAATAATCAGAACCTCTTGTTAGGGTGAAGCTTCATAGTCACTAAATTAACCTGAGCCTAACTCCCTGGTAGCTAAGGCACAGGGCATCCAAGCTTAACTTACGGTAATGTCTGCAGTACCAAAACAGTACTAAAGTTGAAATGCAAGGGGGGCGTGGCCAGGCTACCTACCAAGATGGCCGCGTAGTGGTGAAGCTCCGCCATCCGACCTTACATCCTTGCCCTATCCTGCCACTAATCCATGCCATCCTTCCTTCCTTCCGGCGGCGGATTCGGGCGCAGCAGAGACCCACCCAGCGACTGGGTCGTTTTGATCTAATGGACAGCTGCGAGACTCTCGATCGGAAGCTGTGCTGATCTGGGCTGCGAGGCCGGATCAGCGTGGGATCGGAGGCGTGGATGGAGCACGCACACTTGTCTGGTTCGACAGGGCCTCCTTAGCAGCTGGAGAGCTGTTGTGCGGCTCATGAGCGCTGCCCGGTGCAGGACCCTTCATCTCCGCCATAGACTCCTCGCCCCGCAGGTAGGCCGGCCCATGTTGCTCCGGAAGCCCCGCGGTGTTAGGGGCCGCGGGGGAGCCTGGGGACCAGCCACCCGGCTGGTCGGGTTGGTTGAGTGGGTGCTGGGGGAGTATTGGTTGATTCCCGGGCAGCGCGGAGAAATGTGAGACCCCGGGGCGGATTGTGAGCTGCAGAACTGTGTGCGTAGTACCTGGGCCTGATCTGCAATTGGAGTTGCCGATCGCCAGGGCCGCTTCTCCCTCGCGGCCTGGCCTGTGCTTTACCTTACACTGCTGCCTAACCAGGGGGCACCTGGAATTGCACCGTACCCCGCCTGCATTGCTTGGAGCAACGCCTTGGTGCTCGTGGCCTGAGAGGCGTTGTGTGTCTGTTTGCGCTGGGCTGCCTGAGCTTCTGATCCCGTGGTGTGCCGGACCGCCAAGCCTTGGATTGGTGCCACGCTGTCTTCTCTGGCTGACTTTGGGGTGAGACACTCACAACTAGAGCCCCTCCTCGCGGCGAAGCTCCATGATTTCTGGGGCAGCTGCTTCATGCCGCCTGGGCCGTAAGCTGCGTCATGGTACGCAAGGACTCTAAGCAAAGATTGTTGCAGTTTGGCAGACCGAACGACGCGACCGCGGAGCCTGGTACCGTCATGGCTGAAGGGGGTGCAGAGGGGGCCCATTCAGTGAATGCTCCGGGTTTCAAGGCTCCGGATGGGCAGTTTGATACTTTGGAGGAATGCCTGGATACAATGGGGGCTAAATTAGATGCATATGAGAGACGTCTGGACACTGCGGAGGGCATGGTGTCCGATCTGGAGGATGGAGCCGCTCAATCCACCAAACGCCTGGACCGAATGGAGAAAATCCTTAAGAATGTTGCTATGAAAAACGAAGACTTGAAGCGAGAAGCAGGCGCAACAACGTACGCATTCTTGGTGTTCCAGAGTCCACAAACACAGGCCGCATGGATCTTTTTGTTGAAACCCTACTATCAGATCTCTTTGGCCAGGAGTGTTTTACCCCCACTTTCCTGGTGGAGGGAGTGCATCGCTCCCTCGGCCCTCGCCCCAACCCGGGCTGTCCTTCGAGACCTATCATAGCCCGCCTTCTAAACGTTTAGGACATGGATACAGTGCTACGAATGTCTAGAGAAAATGGCACTCTGTCCTGGCAAGGATCAATGATATCGGTGTTCCTGGACTTCACTGCTATGGTCCAGGAGGCGAGGAGGAAATATACTGGAGTAAAGGCTACACTCTGCAACTTGGGCCTCAGGTATGGCATTATTTACCCGGCTCGTCTTCGAGTGGATGTTCAGGGGAGGTCCCGCATATTTGATACCCCTACAGCGGTACAGGAGTTCTGCAGAGACTGTAAAGGGAACAGTGGCGCCCATGGGAAGGACCTTCCAAGAGTTTCTCCCCCTCATAGTGGTTGGATGGCCAGTGTGGAACTATTCTCCTCTGAATGATCAGATCTGCTGACCATCAGCACATGAAGACCAATTAATCTGAGGATTTTAGGGCAAAAAATGTGTGTTCAGTTCGCTTACAAAGTTGGGTAGTAGGCACGGCGTTGCCGCACCCCAAGTGTGCATCACTTTCAAATTTGATATACTCGTTGGAATGTATATCGATGTACTCCTTCCTTACTATCTATGGTGTTTACAAGCTAAGTTCTATCTCTTAGCCAGTGGGGATATTCCCTGCGCTGGGGTAAGCAGGGATGGGTGGGGGGTGGAGGGTGGGGTTGTTTGTTTTCACAGTGGACCATTACTTCTTTTCCAGTTTACTCAGAGTAGCTTGTTGATTTCTCAATATGACGCACGAACACTGTTGTTCTTAAATTATCTGCATGTCTATTTGGGGTAAATTGTCCACCATCACAGACCTAACAATGATCACCTGGAACGTAAGGGGGTTAAACAATGCAAGGAAAGGGAAACAGGTGTTGCATTATTTACAGAGGCACCAAGTCGATGTCGCATTCCTACAAGAGACACATTTGCCAAAATCAGCTACGACCTGCTTTGCCTCGTCATGGGGTCCCCATCATTATTTAGCAAATTAAAGCACGTATGCCAGGGGTACGGCCGTATTGATTCATAGACGCTTGCCCTTCCAATTTTCTAGGGTACGTAACGATAATGAGGGTCATTACACGATGGTAGAGGGACATTTGATGGGCCGTCGCATGGCATTTGTATGTGTATATGCACCTAATGTTGACAGCCCAGAATTCTTTCACGATCTACATGCGCAGTTAGTACAGCATTTGCATGGGTGGGGACTTTAACCTCCTACTAGATCCTGCACGAGACAGCACATCCGACTCCCCAGACTCTAAACCCCGTGCGCGCTGCGCTTTACAGGACCTGTGCAATACACTTGGTATACTTGATGTGTGGCGTCACTGCCGACCGTGGGAATCAGCATATACCCATTATTCTGCGCCACATGATACCTGGACACGACTAGATTTTAGGCTTGTATCCCCCAATTTGGCAACTTGGTATCGGGCATCCCAACATTTACCTAGAACGCTATCCGACCACTCCCCAGTCACTTTAACGGTCAGGATCCCCAGACCTGAGGGTTGTGAGAGACAGTGGAGGTTCCCTGGGCAGGAGTTGATGGATGAAGTGTTCCGTGCAGAACTTCGTGATGCTATTGTGGAATATTTTGAATTAAATAAAGGGTCGGTTCAGTCCTGGGCAACGCTATGGGAAGCATTCAAGGCTTATTTACGGGGGGTCTGTATTTCCAATCATGCTGGGGTGCTGGGAGACTTGCGACGTACACTAGCTTGCATTGAAAAGCAACTGGACTTACTCAATCGAGAACAGGTCGGGCAGGCCGATTCGGCTCAACATGGCCGCCGTTTGTCACTTTTAACAGAATTTAAAGAGGCTGCAGAGCGTGAGACACATTTTTTAAGTAAATATGCTATTGCGCGGCGATATGGAGAGGGAGAGAGGCCTGGTCGCACTTTAGCGCGGCTTTTGAGGCCCCCGGCGAGACAATCGCTGGTCTCCGCACCTCATGTGGACAGATATTGACAGGCAATCCAGACATATGGGATGAATTTTTGGATTATTATTCAAATTTGTACTCGACACCTGTAACTTACAGTGTTGAGAACCGCAATGACTACCTAGCAGAAATTGCACTAGTATGGCTTGACAAAGCTATGCAACAATTTCTAGCTGAACCCTTCTCCACTGACACAATTATCAGCGCTATCGATGCCATGAATGGCTCGACTGCCCCTGGCTTTGATGGGTTCACTGGCAATTTTTATAAAGCCTATAAGGCTCTCTTAGCTCCATACCTTCTTGAGGGCTATATTGAAGCCCTTGAGCGAAAGGAGCTCCGTAATAATCCCTCTCCCTAAGCCTGGTAAAGACCCACTACTCTGTGTTTCATATAGGCCCCTGTCACTGTTAAATCTTGATTATAAAATTCTTGCAAAAATGATTTCGATGAGGCTGGCCCTGTTATTAGATCGAATTTTCTCTCCAGCCCAATCGGGCTTTGTCCCACACAGATCGACAGCCCGGAATCTGCGTACGCTTTTCGTGGTGCTACAGAGGATTTCCCCGGAAGTTTAAGCGGCTGCCGTTTTACTCGACACTGAAAAAGACTTTGACTCTTTGGAGTGGCCCTTTTTTTTAGCAGTTATGAGGAAAATGGGCATGCCTAAGGGCTTCATCGACCTCACTTCATTACTTTATACTTCGCCCACTGCTAGGCTTAGGCTTAATGGCACCCTGTCTTCGCAGTTTAAACTCACCCGTGGCACCAGATAGGGATGTCCACTCTCTCCCCTGCTTTTCATCATAGCGCTGGACCCTTTGGTCCAACAATTGCAACACCTGCATAGGGGGCTTCAGTTCAAGACGGGCCCTCTCCTAATCTCGCTATACGCCGATGATATTATTCTTTACGTTCGCCATCCTCAAGAGAATCTGGATCCACTAGTCAGGGAGGTCAACCGCTTTGGTGGATTTTCTGGCCTGGGCATAAACTGGGGCAAATTAGAAATTTTTCCTCTAACGCCATGTACCACTAAGTGGGATTGTGAGTTTCCCCTGGTGTGGTGCGACGAGTCGGTTAAGTATTTGGGAATGCAGGTCCACAGGGAGACCGAGCAGATTATTTTACTCAACTATGGCCCTGCACTACATATGCTAGAGCGGCAGGTGGAACGTTGGTTGAAGCTCCCTCTCTCGTTGGCTGGTCATGTAGCGATCATAAAAATGGTGGTACTTTCCAAGTTCTTATACCTATTCCACAACATCCCTATTCCGTTATCCAACAGATTCTTTCGTACTCTTCGCTCCCACCTAATCAAGCTTGTTTGGGGAGGTGGCAGAGCCAGAGTCAGTTGGGACACATTAACTTTACTGTATGAAAGAGGAGGACTAGGGGTTTCTAACTTTCAGATTTATTATTTAGTATCGCAATGCAGCTTTGCGCACTCTTGGTATCACCCTGATGCACGGATTCCTTATACTAGACCTGAGGCCGATCTCGTGCTTCCAGCCCCGCTGAAAACGGTATTGCCAAAGGGATTCCCCAGAGACCCCCGGGATAATCAGACAGTGTCCACCACTAGCTGGGCCTGGCAGAAATTAGTGCGAGTGACTGACGGGCGCTCCCTATACTCCTCTGCAATTCCAATTGTTCATATTCCATGGCTTCCCATTACCGAGGAGAAGCTGGTTCAACGCACTCTCACCTCATATTCATTAGAAACAGTCAGGGATCTATTTCCGTGGGGCCACGTCTTTTCTAGTACAAAGGAAGTGAGGTTTAGCGAAGCATCTTTTATGGACCAGTTTGTATTCAGGTGGATTCGCAGAGCGCTTAGTTAGAGCACAAATTACTGAGTTCCCATTAGAGCCTGTAACCTTCCTGCCACTAACACTATTGATTACGAGCAAAGGGGGTGGTCATCTCATCTTCAAATTATACAGAGCCTGTATGAATTTGGTCCCTAGTTGAGACACCAAGATCCGGGAGGCCTGGGAGTGAGATCTGGGGCACCCGATACAGGACTCACATTGGTCCTTTTGTTGCACTCAGACCAAAGAGGTTTCCCTGAACAGTAGACACAAGCTGCTTCATTTTAGGTTCCTATGGAGAGCATACAGGTCCCCTGCGAAAATCCACTCAATTTACCCCAACTGACCACACACATGCCCTAAGTGTGGAGTGCACCAAGCTGATTTTGCCCATATGACCTGGAATTGTGTAAAGATCGGAGATATTGGAGAGCTATTTACACAATTTTATCGCATATGATTCTTCTTGATACAGCCCCTACACCTGAGATGCCCCTGCTGGGATACGTGCATGAATTCCCCAAACAGCTGCGCAAATTTATCGCCATTGCCCTATTACTTGCGAAGAGGGAGATAGCACTACACTGGGGCAGCAGAGTCACCCCTACAACAAAAGCTTGGCTTAATAGCCTCATATATTGTAACACAAACTGCGAGCTGTTTGCAACAACTCAACCCTTGGCATCTAGACCCAAGAACATTTCGAGCCCTCTGAAGTGCTACTTGCTAGACTTTGGTTCTGCCCCTGCTTCATGGCAGCCTGCAGGGATAGTTCCCACCGGGGTGGGTTAATCCTTCATTATTGAGCTTGATATCGTCATATATCTTTAGCCGGAAGACATTGGCAGTAAGCCTGAATGGCTGGGATTGCTGCCAGGTTGATTAAATGTTGATAATGCAGTATATAATGTACATTTTACCCCAGTATCACAGTGCGTTGTGTTTTAGATCATCCCTTCTCAGAATAGTATTCTTTGTATTGCTGCAGTGAGTAACCAAGTAATGCTTGTTGTGTATCAATAGGAAAATGGTAAATAAAGTTTAAAAAAAAAAAAGGATGTGAAAAGCCCAATAATAATTCAGATATTATTGTAGACATAAAATAAAAGACATTTATCCCTCAAAAAAAAATGTTGAAATGCAAAACAATAAATATCCCTAACCAAAGTACAAAAATAGAGTACAATTTAATAAACAAAAGGACACCAAAGTGACAAAAATCCAATTAGGGAAGCTGGAGATATGAATTTTTAAAGTTTTGAGTAGGAAATCCATGAAGAAGCACAAAGTGCTGATGATAGTCAATGGTTGCGGTAGACCAGGGCCTCAACGCAATTTGATGCTGACCCTGATGAAGCGTGAGTCAGATACACCAACCAGGTACGTCTTGGTCAAAGATTTTGCCTTGTGAATTTAGTCCTTTATGTCTCAATCCACCAAAAAAGTACACTTCTAAAGCCCCCAGGACCTCAGGAGAGGCACTTAGACACAGAGGGGTCGATTCCGATCTCGGTCGGAAAGCATCCGAATCGGATTTGGCTTTACCGGATCCGAGTCGGAGGCTTTGTTTCCGACCGAGTCGTACAGAGGTCCGGACGCCCAAGTACGATGCGAATGAACGCGAAATCGCCGACCGACTCGTTTCCGGGTCCGAACCGCTGCGTACAACTCGATCGCAGACGAACCATACCGGGCAATGGAGTCGATTTCCGACCGAGCCAGTACAATGCACGATTCGGACAGCCGGATCGAGTCAGAGTCTCCGGGATGAAAAAGCTCCGGGAAGAGGACTTCGGGGGTCCGTGCCGGACCCCCTTCACCCGTAGCCTAACGAGTCGAACACAGGGGGGACCCAAGGGTCCCCCCTTCACATGCATGTACTGTGCGGATGGCACCAATGTGTACCCACTGCAGGGGGCACCCTTTTGCGACACATACCTATTCAGCTGATGCGAGGCCATGCACGCGTCGTACGACCGGCTCCCATTGACTTCAATGGGAATCCGACCGAGCATAGTCCGTCAGCATGCGGCAGCATCGTACTCGCTCGGTCGGACTCCAGGGGTACGGCTCGGTCGGAAAACACTCCGGATCCGGCTCGGTCGGAGGGCTTTCCGACCCAGATCGGAATCGACCCCAGAGTGTCAGGCTGAGGCCAAACAGCCAGGTCCAGTCTGGGTCCATTTGCCACTCGTCAGCTAGGCAATTGCAGGAAAAGGCCTCTTGTAGCTTGTTGTGTCCTTTTAGCTTTGTAACTCTTAGAGTCCACTGTTTTGTCCTGGGTACAAGAAAGTGCAGGTCCAGAGCTCTTTCCAGGTTGCTAACAGCAGGTTCAGTCCTCAGGTCCAGGAGTGTTCTGAAGTGAGTGCCCAGAGATGCCATATTTATGCTTGGCATGGGTGAGTGAGGAGGAATGACACCTTGGCACACCTAAACCAATAAGGGAAAAATTCCTGGGGTCAACCTTATCCACTTTGGGCATTTTTAATATGGTGACAGTCTTTGGCTGCACTAAACTTGGGCTTTGAGGGTTGGGGATGTGTGTGGTGAGTATACTATGGCAATCCTGCTGTCCTTTCACATCTAAAACTAAAACTCAGTTTGCAGCAGTCAGTGTACCCACAAAAAATCCACACACAGAAGTCTGGTAGAACAAACATAGGGTTTTCCAGCAAATAGACAGTAGATAAATAAGAATTGTTTGGAATCCTGTTTCCCTTCCTTTCAAGTGCACCTCAAATTATTATATGTAAACCCAGCAGACCTGTCAAGCAGAATTTGACATTCAAGCAGGATTTGACACCGAAATGTCAAAAAGGATGGTCACGGGTACACTCTTCATACTCTGCCAGGTTCAGAGGAGTCATCTTTGCTCATTCAAGTCAGCCTATTGTTTGCTCCTGGGAGGCTCTTCACACTTTTATCGCACTTATTCAGATGCTAATTACTGACTGGCAGAAGTGTAAGAGCAAAAGTAAATTTAGCATCCAGGAGCTTCAGGCAGAGAAAAGATAATTTTCTAAAAGTTACTTTTCCTTAATATTTATAAAAGAAATCTGACTTCACCTTTGAATTCGATTTTTAATAATTATTTAAAATAGTTGTTTAATTATTTTTCTATCTAGTCCCTTTCCCGAGATACAATTTTAGGATTTGTAATCTGACCTCTGGTTATCTCCATAGGACAGCTAGACTGCCACAGTGAAAAATAGCTTTTGGGTGCTAGCCACTGACACGTTAACATAAAATTTCTACATGTACTACTTTTAAATACAATTCACCCTGCCTTGTGGGTGACAAGGCCTATATAGGGGTGACTTATTAATGTTTAAAGGGGAGGTTTTGTTAGAAAAATGTGAGGGCATTTTAGTTTGTACGGTAAGAAGTTTACAAATTTTATTACGTTGCACCAAGCTTACTCTCAAATAAAGCGCCCGTTTGACTACAAGAAAGACTCCATTGATGATTTTTATCCCACTATACCAAAGGCTGGGGAACCCTGTTCAAAGTACACAACAAAGGAATATGCTGGACTGCGTTGCAGATGTGGCCTCAGTGACAGTATTATACAAACCATTTAGCAGATCATCCAGCGACAGAAGTGCATTTAAAAAGTATGGGAACTGTGATCCTGAGTGCAGACGAGGCAGTGTCAGAGATGTGGCTAAAAGAAAACAAAACATTCTGCAACTATTTTGCTGGCCTTTAGCCTTCAGGAAAATCCATATAAAATACAACACACACAGTAAATGGAAAGTAAATGCAAGTTAAAGTGATTGGTGGGAAATACATTATTTTATGTTACAACAGCTGAATCGACTAATGCAGATGTCTGTGTGTGTAACCACACTGTCACAAAAGCGAATTCTGGTAGGTGCATTGGGGAATAGTGTGATGTGCATTTATAGTGCTACATGGTCAAAGCCTATGACTAAAAGCACTATGGCTATGTAAGTCATTATTTTAAAATTGTGTTATACTATAGGTGGGTAAGCCACTGAAGGCTCAAGCTAGTCTCAAGCTTAAGCTCAGCTTAACCTTTGATGTAAAACATGAGATAGGAGAATACTCATCTAGTTGCTGAATTGCATAATGCCAGAAAACCTTGTCCCGGCTTCCCCACTTGACCAAATGTTGTGATGCTAGGCATATATATTAGTTCAAAGCAGCAGCAGCTGCTATCGAACAGGGGAGGTGGGGTGGGGGGAAGGAAGGAGGGGGTGGGAAATAGTAAAATAAAAAAAAGCCCTTACCTTTTCACCACCGACTGCTGGCCGCCACCTCTTCTTACTCTGTCTGCACTCGGCAGGAAGCACACAGCCTCCCAGAATCCCCTGACCAATCCCAATGCTGCCTCAGCAGCATTGGGATTGGTCTGAGTGCCGTGGTTCGGCGCTCAGGCAGGGACTGGCAGGCTGTGCATGTTCTCCACCCAGGCTGTAATGCAGCCTGGGTGGAAAACATGCACAGTGCGCCTGACACTTTGGCCGGCTTGAGACGGCCAGCCAAAGCGTCATGCGCACTTTAGGTGCTGCCACCACTCCTCCCCCTGTGGTGCGGGGAGCCCGGCCCCGCCTGCCTGACTTCAGCTGCAAGCTGAATGCAAAAAACAAAATGATAATAACCAGCATTATTATCATGAATGTTATTTTTTGCATTCAGCTTGCAGTTGAAGAAGTGGGGTGACGCTCCTCCGCCTTAGCAGAGGAGCTGCCACTGGTTCAAAGTGCCACCTTTTTCTTCATTATTGCAAATGAGACCACTTTAAAAACATGTGAGTTCAAGATGTATGCAGCACAAAAAAACTAAGCCTGGGCGGTGAAATTCGCTACGCTCGCGAAGCCTGCGAAGTTGCGGTAACTTCGCGATTCGCGTAGAACGCGAAGCTACCGTGCGCTACGCAATTTGCGGCGTAGCGTAGCTGTTTTTCTTCATCGCGCGCTCAATATACGTTCTCGCGCGCGCGGTAACGACCTACCGTGATTCTGCGTTCGCCGACGCGACTTCCTATCCGTTCGCGGGCGCCACGAGATTTGGAATCCGGCCGCAAGTTCCCGCGAGAGTGTGCGACCGCGAACACGTCATTCGGACGCGCGATCTGACTTCCGGCGGCAGTGTTGGTAAGATCGCGATCCCGAACACGAAGAAACTACATTCTGGCGATGAATATATCTCGAGCATCATAAAACCTTCTCGAAAAAGATGAATTCGTTCATTTTGCACAAAAAACTCCTCAGGTTGTCATTTAGAGATGTAGTTTGGTGAGCAAGGAGTCCTTTTTCTTTTTTTCCAAGAGGAAGGAAGTGCCCCTGATTCTCAAACTTCCTGTTCCTGTCCAGCAGGCTCCTCCCAGTGTTTTGTCCATGTGCTGTTCACTTGCATTTTGATTTTGACCTGGAAGGATCACTTTTTGTGTCTGTCTGCTGCATCATATCATTGGATTGGATTTGAGGACTCTTGGATTTGAGATTTTACAAGTAAGTTGGAGAATTGGTGTACTTGTTTGTTTGATTGGGGCTTGTTTGTACCTACATTTTTTGGGGGGATTTCCATATTTTTTTAATGTATTGTTGTGGCCTGTAGTTTCTGCAGGGGCCTAGTTGTTTTTCTTTGATTGGAATTTCAGCCAGTAGGCCCAGACTAGAGCCCGAGGTACCCATGGGTGCAGGTTTCTGTGATGTCTGTTGAATTTAAAGTTTAAACATCATGTAGGCCGGGCATCCATGGATGGCCTTGTTTACTTTTGAATTGGTAAAAGTGGTTTTTGGGGTGTATTTTATTTTTTGTGGTGTTTGTTAAATAAATAGGCCTTTTCAGCCAGTAGGTAACCCTGGGCGTTCAGCTCGCGGACTTTGGGCAAGTCCGCACTGCGCGACAACGCGGACTTGCACTTTTAACTTCTTCGCGCGCTCAATGTACGTTTTCGCGCGCGCGATAACGACAATTTATGACGATCGCGATGCCGAACACGCAGAATTTACAATCTGGCGAACAATATCTCTCGAGCATCATTAAACCTTCTCGAAAATGTTGATTTAGTTCATTTTGCACAAAAAACTCCTCAGGTTGTCATTTAGATGTAGTTTGGTGATCAAGGAGTCATTTTTGTTTGGTTTTACAATTTTTTCCAAGAGGTAGCAAGTTTCCCAGAGTCTCCAACTGCCTGGTCCTGTCCTTTGTCTTCACTTTTTGTTATTTTGGGTGGCCTGGCCATGTGGGTGGCAGCCATTTTGTGAAGCCAGGCATTGTGCTTTTGCCATAGGCCTGCATTGTCTGTCTTGTCTTCCTTTTCTTGTTGTTGTTGGCGGCCATTTTGTGTGAACAGCCACTGTGCTTTTGCCATAGGCCTCAAAGCTTGTTGCGGCCTAGTGTGGCAGTAGGCCCGGCGGTAGTCATCCTCATGGGTGCATAAAAACTGTTTTTTGTTGTCTGTTGAATTGTAACATAATTGAGGCCATGGATGGCATTGTTTTTAATTGGTAAAAGTGGTTTTTGGAGCGTATTTTCTTTTTTGTGGTGTTTGTTAAATAAATAGGCCTTTTCAGCCAGTAGGTAACCCTGGGCCTTCAGCTCGCGGACTTTGGGCAAGTCCGCACTGCGCGACAACGCGGACTTACACTTTTTAACTTCTTCGCGCGCTCAATGTACGTTTCGCGCGCGCGATAACGACAATTTGTGACGATCGCGATGCCGAACACGCAGGATTTACAATCTGGCGAACAATATCTCTCGAGCATCATTAAACCTTCTCGAAAATGTTGATTTAGTTCATTTTGCACAAAAAACTCCTCAGGTTGTCATTTAGATGTAGTTTGGTGATCAAGGAGTCATTTTTTTTTGTTTTACAATTTTTTCCAAGAGGTAGCAAGTTTCCCAGAGTCTCCAACTGCCTGGTCCTGTCCTTTTTCTTCACTTTTTGTTATTTTGGGTGGCCTGGCCATGTGGGTGGCAGCCATTTTGTGAAGCCAGGCATTGTGCTTTTGCCTTAGGCCTGCATTGTCTGTCTTGTCTTCCTTTTCTTGTTGTTGTTGGCGGCCATTTTGTGTGAACAGCCACTGTGCTTTTGCCATAGGCCTCAAAGCTTGCGGCCTAGTGTGGCAGTAGGCCCGGCGGTAGTCATCCTCATGGGTGCATAAAAACTGTTTTGTGTTGTCTGTTGAATTGTAACATAATTGAGGCCATGGATGGCATTGTTTTTAATTGGTAAAAGTGGTTTTTGGAGCGTATTTGATTTTTTGTGGTGTTTGTTAAATAAATAGGCCTTTTCAGCCAGTAGGTAACCCTGGGCCTTCAGCTCGCGGACTTTGGGCAAGTCCGCACTGCGCGACAACGCGGACTTACACTTTTTAACTTCTTCGCGCGCTCAATGTACGTTTTCGCGCGCGCGATAACGACAATTTGTGACGATCGCGATGCCGAACACGCATGATTTACAATCTGGCGAACAATATCTCTCGAGCATCATTAAACCTTCTCGAAACTGTTGATTTAGTTCATTTTGCACAAAAAACTCCTCAGGTTGTCATTTAGATGTAGTTTGGCGATCAAGGAGTCATTTTTTCTTTGTTTTACAATTTTTTCCAAGAGGTAGCAAGTTTCCCACAGTCTCCAACTGCCTGGTCCTGTCCTTTGTCTTCACTTTTTGTTATTTTGGGTGGCCTGGCCATGTGGGTGGCAGCCATTTTGTGAAGCCAGGCATTGTGCTTTTGCCTTAGGCCTGCATTGTCTGTCTTGTCTTCCTTTTCTTGTTGTTGTTGGCGGCCATTTTGTGTGAACAGCCACTGTGCTTTTGCCATAGGCCTCAAAGCTTGCGGCCTAGTGTGGCAGTAGGCCCGGCGGTAGTCATCCTCATGGGTGCATAAAAACTGTTTTTTGTTGTCTGTTGAATTGTAACATAATTGAGGCCATGGATGGCATTGTTTTTAATTGGTAAAAGTGGTTTTTGGAGCGTATTTTCTTTTTTGTGGTGTTTGTTAAATAAATAGGCCTTTTCAGCCAGTAGGTAACCCTGGGCCTTCAGCTCGCGGACTTTGGGCTTGTCCGCACTGCGCGACAACGCGGACTTACACTTTTTAACTTCTTCGCGCGCTCAATGTACGTTTTCGCGCGCGCGATAACGACAATTTGTGACGATCGCGATGCCGAACACGCAGGATTTACAATCTGGCGAACAATATCTCTCGAGCATCAGTAAACCTTCTCGAAAATGTTGATTTAGTTCATTTTGCACAAAAAACTCCTCAGGTTGTCATTTAGATGTAGTTTGGTGATCAAGGAGTCATTTTTTTTTGTTTTACAATTTTTTCCAAGAGGTAGCAAGTTTCCCACAGTCTCCAACTGCCTGGTCCTGTCCTTTGTCTTCACTTTTTGTTATTTTGGGTGGCCTGGACATGTGGGCGGCGGCCATTTTGTTAAACCAGCCACTGTGCTTTTGCCATAGGCCTCCAAGCTTGCGGCCCAGTATGCCAGTAGGCCCAGAGGTAGTCACCATGGGTGCATAAAACTGTTTCTGTGTAGTCTGTGGAACTTTGGCATCATTTAGGCCATAGATGGCATTGAATAGATTAAATTGAATTCCGAAATCTGGCTTTTTTTGGAGGGTCTGACTATTTCACTTATTGGGTGTGGTAAATAAATGCATTTTTTGCGTGTGTACTGTCATTATAATAGTGTTGTTGTAGTGGTTGTCTAACTTTCCAAAGTGTTTTTAGCCATGTGGATTTTTGTTTTTGCATGAAAGCGGTGTGTGTTTTATAAGGCATCCTTTGTCTGCCCATATATAGGCCTGCTTGAGTTCATTGTTTGCCGTGCCTTGTGCCTGTGAGTCACCATGTTTCTGGGGGCCATTTTGTTGTGGTAGTTATTAGTGTGCTGTTTTTGCCAAATAGGCCTGCGTGTCTTTCCATTTTTCCTCTTGTTTTACTGCTGCCAAATCCATCCCCATTGCCAGCTGCAGCTCCCTGATGCTGCTATATAATACATCACACGTGATGCACAAATTTAGGCCAAACATGCTCCAGTACATTTTAGTTTTAGTTCTTTAATATTCTTATTCTTCCAGAGTGTACAGTAGCCAGGAAAGCCCTGGCCTTGTTGTCAACGTCTCACAAATGGCTACACTGTGTGTTGTTGTTGGAAGAGTTTCTGAAATTTAATAATTGAGGCCACCACACACTAAGTTCTATATTCTATTTGTTTGATTTGTGCTATGTTTGACTGATGTTCTGGCTTTTTTGCTTTTAGGTGCACAAAGACTGAGGAGGAGGTGTGTCTCTCAACATTGCCTGTTGCACTTCCAGACAGACATCCTGCTGCTGGACACACAACGTGACGTGTGACCTGACTGACCAGACATCTCTGCAACTGAGTGCTGCTGACATCTGAAGAAGATGGGCCCAAAGAAAGCAGGTACCAGGTCCTCCAGTACCAAGAAAGTTGCTATTGAGAAGAAGAAGGAACAGAAGAAGCAAGTGACACTGAAGTCTGGTGTGCCGGCCAGTACCTTTTTGGGGAAAAAAAAATTGCGCCTGCAGCAGCGGTGTCCGGGGGGCAAGCTGGGGGCAGCACATCCGCATCAGTGGACCCAACCCACCAACCCAGGGCCAAGCACATGAGTGGAGAAGAGGTAGCCAGCCTAATGGTGGAAAGCAGTGATGCTGAGCCGGAGATAAACTTATCGCTATCTCAAAGTAGTACCCAATCAACGCAGGAGGAAACACAGCAGATAAGTGGTCAACAACAACAGCCGCAACCACCGCCCGCAATAGTAGTTGTTGTTCCTCCTGAAGTAGGGGCAGTTCAGGAAATTGAGCCTCATGCAGAGGTAGAAGAAGAAGCCACTCATTCAGAAGATCCATTGTCTTCCAAATCCCCAGCAAGGAAAAGGAGGGGTAGTCCATCGAGTTCTTCGCCAAGCCCCCTTCTGATGATCTAGATGCCACTTGGAAGCCTCAAACTGAGTCTGAGAGGGAGCCACGTTCCAAGACCAAGCTAGGGAAAAGGAAGGTTCCAGAAAGCCTTACACTTATGGAGGTCGATGTAGAACAGCAAGATGATGATGATGATGACGACGAGCCAGTCATCACGAACATCACTCCCGGCCCCGAGGAGATGGAGACCAACATTCTTACTCTATCCAAAATCGCTGCGAGGGATGTAGCACGCATACCTCCACAGGTAACACCAACACGACCTACAGCTTCCATATTTGCATTAGCAAAGGCCCGGCAGCGACCTACATCCAGCACAACCACCACCTCTGTAGGAGTAGGTAGTGGTACAGCAGCACAGAGTCAAATTCAACACACACCCTACAGATCATCCGGCATTGGAAGTGGCACCTCCAGCAGGAGGCCAAAGTTAAGCTCCCCAGTTTGGGACTTCTTTACGGTTAGCGAAAAGGAGGAGAACATTGCTATATGCTCCATTTGTAATACCTCTGTTAGTCGTGGTAAGCTTGGTACAAACTATGGTACCGGAGGCCAAATGACCCATCTGAAAAAACACCACTTGATCAGCTGGGAGGACCACCTTCGCGACAGAAAAAAACCGGCAACCACTGGTGTTGGTGGGGATAAAGGAGTAGAAGAAGATCCGATCACGGTGGAAGAGGAAGGACAGGGAGACATTCTCACTAGTGGTACACAAGGTGTCCCTGACCCCAGCAGTGCAGTCTTAACGTTGCACACATCTTCAGCAACATCTCAGTGGCACAAGAGTAAGAGTCAGCCGGAGACACCAAGAAGTACCAGGTCCGCACTACCAAAAAGTGCGTTGAGCCTAAGAGAAAGGAAAACCATGCAGCCTACCATTATCAGCATGTTTGGGGGTGAGGGGCAGTACGAACGCAACCACCCAATAGCACGTTTGTACAATGCGAAGCTGGCTAAAATGTTAGCACTGGACCTTCTCCCTTTTTCTTTTGTTGAAGGGTTGGGTTTTGTGGAATTTGTGTCAACCATCTGCCCAAAATGGCATGTTCCCAGCCGCTACTATTTTGCCAGAGTTGCAGTTCCAGCACTACATCACGACGTGCTGGAATTGCTAGGAAAGGCCTTGAAGCAGAGTGCTGTTCACAGTATCCACCTGACTACAGACATGTGGACCAGTTGCCAAGCCACAGATTACATGTGCATCACTGCACACTGGATCAGTTTTGTGGGTGTTAGAGAACAGCTATCTGCTGGTGTTGATACTGCAGAGATTTTTCATGCCACTCGCAAACATGCAACTGTAGCCATGTTTGCCATGGAGAAATCTCATACTGCTGCAAACATTTTGGAAGAGTTTAACACCAAGGTCTTTGAGTGGCTGCGCCCAAGAGGGCTTACGATTGGTTTTGTTGCCACGGACAACGGCAGTGATGTAGTTTTGGCCATGCGCAATGGTGGCTATTTCAGGGTCCCGTGTTTGGCACACTGCATTAACATTGTTGTTCAAGACTTTTTGAAAAATGAATCAAAAGTCAGCAACTTACTGGTCACCTGCAGAAGAATATGCACACATTTCAGCCATTCTTTTAAAGCCCGGAAGCAGCTGAGGGTCATTCAACGTGAGCATAAACTGCCAGTCAAAGCGCTCATCCAGGAGGTGCCAACACGTTGGAACTCAACTTATTATATGCTTGATCGTCTGTTTGAACTGTACATACCACTCAATGCTTATGTCATGCAAAGAATAGGGGAACCTACTGTGAGAGGCATGACCGTTGAGATGGCTCAATGGGACCTCATTAAATGCCTGACTGAGATGCTACTTCCTTTTGAGATCTTCACACGTGAAGTCAGCAGGGAGGACTGTACTATGGGCCAAGCTATCCCATTGTTGCACATGCTAGAGCAACAGCTGAAGGATGTGTCTGAAACGTACACAGGTGTGGATGACAAACAAGACGCATATCATTTGGCGGAGACCTTAGCCGCTCGCTTATCGGAAAATACAAGGATTAAAAATAAAATTTTGTCACAACCACATTACATTAGTGCCACAATTTTGGATCCACGGTACAAAGTATTTCTGAACAGCAAGGCAGTAATTCCTTTTTCGGAAGTGGATGTTGCCAACTACAAAACTTTGATAGCTAAGGAAGCAACTATTTTCGAAAGTGAACGGCTGTTAATTACAGGCCCCCCACCACAGGCCATAACCAGTACTACAGGGCATCCAGAGTCAAGTTATACTTCGGAGCCTGAGGGCAGTGCATTTGCCTCCCAGCAGTCACCTACACCAACAATAACATCAAGAACAGGATCGTCCGCAGCACAATGTGCAACTGATTGGTTTCTACAGCAGGGGTATGGTAAGTCCAGTGCTGATGCAAAGGCAAAACCGGCCGAGCACATCCGAGCACCCCTTAACATTGAGCGGATGGTCCAGGCCTATCTGGATGACCCAACAGAGGTCTTCATGGATGGAAACCCATTGGTGTATTGGTATGGGAAAAGAAGCCAATGGACAGTGCTCAGCAGGCTGGCGATAAAGTATCTCGCTTCCCCTGTCGCAAGTGTCTCTTCTGAGCGTGTTTTCAGTGCTGCTGGTGCCATTGTAACTTCGAAACGGACCAGTCTCTCGGCCCAAAGCGTGGAGAGGTTAACCATGATCAAAATGAATCAGCACTTTATACCACCGGATTACAAAATACGTGAATCACAGCAGGAAGAGCAGAGCGACTTGGATGACGTAAATAGTGCGTTACAGGACCTACTTCTGTCCGAACCACCAGAGTTTGAGGACGAGCTCCTCTTCCCTGACAACTAGGCTTTCAAATTGTTGCTTTCTTCCTTCCTTTATGTGTCTGTGTATCTGTCTTTCTGGTTCAAATCAAATCACAACAAAACCATCACCACCGTCTTCTTTTTATTTCCCTATTGGAGTTGCACGTCTGTGCATTTAACTGTCCACTCTTCAGAGTCCTGCTTCATCTTCCTGTCTCGCACGAGTACATTTCCATCAAGCCAGACATTAGTACAATAAATGTTGCCTTTACCAGTCCCGCCTCCATTAGAAGTGAAACGTGACTACTATAGCTATCCTCCGTTTTGTTTTCAAGCTGAAACTCATCAGTGTCTGAAGGCTACAGCCTCAGCAGGCATCCAAAGGTCCTCACTGTCAGGACAGAAGGTACTTGGCAGAGAAAGACAATAGACTCTTCGAAGAAACTTGCTGACATTTGTGCAAACTCAAATGACCAGCAATGAGCACTACACAGGCCGCGGACCATCATCACAGTGCTGCTGACCATGGGAAGCAACTTAAACTGTGACAAAGGTGCCACAGATGAATACGACGAAAACCGAAACAGCGCCTAACACTCAAAATGAATGTGGACTGGAGTAATAATGATGAGGCCACTGCCCCGCAAAAACAAAAAAAAAATGTCATCACTAGGCATCTGATGATCTGACAGCCAAAGAGAAGAGCAAGACAGGTAATGATGGAATGCATTGGATGTTTGCAGACTGTGAGCGATTGCTGTTGTTTGTTGTTGATGTTGTGCATGAAGTCGAACTCTACTCTACTAGTTAATCTACAAAGTGACTCAAGTAAATAAGTGACAGTCAATGTTTCCTTTCTTGTTGTTTAATAACCAAATTGTACTCCTACTACTGCAGGTGCAGGCCAATATCTGTTGCAATTTTTTAATATGGAATATGGACTTAATCGGAGTCAACAATACAGACTGAGTTGTAGTTGGACAACACGTACCACACCATGATGATGACCATACTATCTTTTCGCGCGCAGTCATTCAGTTGGATCGGAGATGATTCAAGGACTAATTGCATTTCATGAAGTGGCATAAGGTAAACATAAACACAACAATTCAACAAGAAAGTAGTAAACACAGCAGACCTACATGTCCATGTAGTGGTCTAGTCGAGTGTAGTGATGACTGACAGCGGAGCATTGATTTTGTCAGTTAATTAGGAAAATGCTAAGTTGCTGTGTATGCCTTTTGTCTGGCTATGTCAAAAATTAAGGTAAATGGAGGTTGGGTCACGGGCTGGTGCTGTGGTGGGCCTGTTCTGTCCTGTTGTTGTTGTAGCTTAATGCTGTAAACAGAATCTACACGATATATCCAAGCCGCCTCACTCTGAAAGTGTTCTCTCTTCTCTTCTTGGACTCCACCGTAACTGATGTTTTTTTTTTTTTTATTCATTGATTTCTCAATACCCCTTTTGTTTTTCCATCTAGACGTTACAGGCCGGCCTTTACCCTGTGCTTGCTATACTGGGAGACACAACTCACATTTACCTTACCAATCGGCATCAGGAAGGCCACCAAGATTGATGTGCGGAGCGTCCATGGAAGATAGGACCAAGAGGAAGGACGAGATTCAACTCCACAATTTTAGCATGATAATACAGTAACTTTAGTATCATTCATCATTCATCTTTTAATTAATTTGATTCCTTTTTTCTCTGCAATCATTAGGACTGTGTGTTGTGTGTTTGTTTGCTAATTGATCCCTACAAATGTTTGTTAATTGTCTTTGCTATCTTTACAAGTAAGCCCAGTACAACATGGAATTTGGGTCTCTGAGGGCATATTACAGGCAAGGCAAATTGCATAGAAATAGAATATACTGGTGCCCTGTACTGTCTAATTGTCTAGTAGGAGTTATTATGTACTACTCATTAACCATCAAGTTATCTAATCTTCATCATTAACGCATGCATTTCCCTTTTCTCGCTTTATTGATTTTTTGGATAAGATCATGGTCGTCTGCCAAGATTGCGCTTTGCTTTTGTTGTCCATGCATACTGTTTTTCATTTTCAAACCTTTCCCCAAACCCCCTTCCCATCCATTCATCAAACCCTAACCCTCTTCCCCCGGGCTGTGATTTATATTGAGGTGTGATGTGACTACATAAAATGTACACCAATTGATCACACGCTTGCTGGGGCAGATGTGGTGAAAGCAACACTAATTCAATTGCAAGGCAGGGCGAGGAGCTTCTTCTGCTTGGCCACCCATGCTCAGTCTATGTGCATTGTGCAAGCCGTCAACGGCTAATAGTAGTACATCATAATTAATTGCCGTCATTGATTGCATTAATCATCAAACTCCTACCACACAGCAGTAAAGGTTACGAATTACGATTGTGTTAAGTTAAGTGACTCACTCGACAGCACAACTGCAGTTTATAACTTCTTGTACTAGGCTGTCCCCGCCACCATTATGTTTAATTTGACTTTAGCAGTTGCAACTGCAATATTGTTTGTTTGGCAGTTGTCTTCTGTACTGTATTTCACTTCGTTCGACTACTCCTCCCACAGTTTTTCTCAGGCAAGTGACTGTCTCTTTTTTAAATTTTTTTAGCAAATGCTACTGCCAGTGTCTACTCTAGTACTACCACCACAACCATGGCATCTTCTACATTCTCTATGGAAACCATGCAGCCATCGCTGTGCCGAACGTAGTCATCATCAATCACAGGTAAGATAAGTTTGGTGGGAGGTAGAATACTAGTAGGACAAATAACTCGGTGAGGGGCACCGCATCTATCTGTTTGTTATACATCATCGGCAGATTATTTAAATCAAACACTGGCTGCGGCCCTGCAGCAGCAAGCAAACCAATGTGACGTTAATTCGTAAAACAGTAACCCCCCACAAAACATTAACATTGTATGTTTAAGTATAAATATAATTTATTACCCTAACAAAAATAAACTATCCCACACCTGACCCACCCCTCTCCCTAACCCCAACCAATGTCCAAAACGAAAAAAGTCCAAAGAATGTCCCGAAACCCCAACGCCCAATTCCCACCCACCAAAACAAGGAATAAAAAGGGGCAAAGCAACAGGGTCCTCGATGTTATAATCGGCGGGCTTTAAGGTGTTTGTCCACCAGGAGTTTCACCCGCTCCTCCATTTGCTCCTCTTGCCGTGCCATCCGGAGGAGAATCTTCTTGCGGAATGCCCTGCAGTGGCATCCACAATGGGGGACAGCAGCAGTGCTGGCTGCTAATGATTTGCGGCGGCTGGCTATCAGACCGCGGCGCCGTACCGCTGGAGTTGGGGCCTGGATGGGGCCCGGGGCATCGGACGAGGCTGCAGCTGCTGCCGCCTCCTCCTCCTCCTCCGCCAGAGCCACCAGCCTCCGGTACTCCCGGCATATGGCCTCCAGTTTCCGGCGCCGGGCCCTGACTGCCAACTCCTTCCGCGATGGTTTGTCTTGGGAAAAGAAAGAAAGAAAATATTGTTGTAACCAGTACTCTTACATAAACAGTAACACAAAATTAATTCAACACATAATGGCACAGTAGCACTAGCAAGAAGCACAGTACATAACATTTGTGGTAATAATCTATCTATCCTCCCACTTCCTCGGCCTCTAACATTTGTGGGAGTTTCAGGCATTATACTAGCACTATGGACTCCAAGCAGTACACAGTACACCAGTGTTCTTCTTATCTCTAGTTTAGGGAAATGACATAACCTGGTTGTAGCCGGCATTGCCAGCTCGGTCATCTATGCTTGAAGCCAAGACAAACATACGAGTCATGACGCAGAGTAACATTAGTTTGATTTACTACTGTTTGCAGGTGGGGAAGCTCGTATTTTTCTATTACGGGTGGCACTGGCCATACTCTCTCTGTTACATGGAGGGCAATTGCTCAATTTCACAGTGCCTTGGCTACTACAAAAAGGCAGATTATATATCTGATCCAATGATCGTTGCTTTTATATGGGACAACGACATAAGGTCAGTAGCGGTCGTTGGTGGGACTCGGGGAGTTTGGCCGGGCGGTGGCGTGGGTAGGGGCAGGATGGGGGTAGTAAACTATGGATTACGGCCAATTACAGGTAAGTAAACATATAAATAAATGAAACTAATTTTGTTGCGCACACTGCATCCCATTTGGCGGTGCAGTGCGCACAATGAAATTCACTTTATTTATTTGTATGTTACAGTAAAGTTACCTGTATTTGCCCGCGTAATACATTGTTTACTACTACCCCCCACCCTGCCCCTCCCCACATCGGCTTTGGTACGCTGGCGCGGTTTCTTTAACATTCCCTAAAACTGAGCATCCCGTGACAGTCTCCACCTATGCTGTCTATGATGAATACATACAGGCATCCATCCATTCTAAGTAAATGTCAATCATTCTTCTTAATCTCTCCACAAACCTTACTTTGTTTCACCAACAACAACGCATGCGTCCACTCACTCCGTTGCTTGCCTTGGCTTTGAGTTTCACCCAAACACCGCTGATGATTCTTGCTATCCACAGTATCCACCCATACTGTGTCGCCCACCCAGGCAGGCATCCATTCTTCTTTCACCTTCCACCCATCCTTCAACAACACATGCATCTGATTCCTATCAGCCACCTATCCATGCTTCCAACGTATCCTTCTCTGCCAGTCATCATATTAAATCTCGCCCGCCCTTCCTCCTTCCACCCTTCTTTCCCTTTTTGTTCAACACATCCATCAAGGTCATCTGATCTGACTTTTAGTCTCCTCCATAAAACTTTCACAGCTGAGTTGGAGTCAGATATAAGAGGCCATTGGTTAATGAAGTCACGCTGGTAATGCTATTGGTACTGCATTGCTCATGCTGCTAAGTAAAGGGTGTCTTCTTTATTAACCGTTGTATAATGTTCACTACAACTTCATACCTAATAAGTCTCAACAACAGTACAGTGAGTGAAGTCCACTCCACACACCCTTCCAGCTAGTGCAATGTCAATAAGTCATGAATATAACTTACCACCGCCCGCCACTGCTGCTGGCTCACCCCCTGTATCTCCTGCCCCCTCCGGAATGGCCGCAACGCCATCGCCGCTGGCCCCACCGGCACTGGTGGTCGGTAGTACGCCTAGCAAAAACATGACACATTTTTAGATGCCTGTACACCTCCCCCTATTTATTATTTTTCACTAGCAAGATTGAAAAAAGGTTAATACATATTTATTATTATAAATCACATTCAATAGTCCAAATCGGGTACTAGAGTACAGTCAGTAGACAGACACTAGTAGTGTTATTATGGTCCCTAAGGTCATTATTATACTATACTCTACTCTTTGCAAAGTTAGCCTGAGCCATGCAACCATTTTTCGCTTCATGTCTTTTGCGCATGTTACCTCGCAGCTTGTTGTGCAGTAACAGTAAGACGCCTTTTTGAGCCCACATGAGCACATACAGCTACTGTCTGAGCGTTGCGTACAAGAGGTCGGAAAACAAGCCACTTTGTTATGGAGTTCCGTTAGTCCGTATTACTTAGCCATAGGTAACATGTTACAGTTTTTTGGCAGGACTGACAAATGCTTGCATTAAATTTAACACGCACCATTTTTCTCAGGCAGAGGATTCCCTTCTACGAGTACGAACCAGAGATTTGCAGAGCTTATGAATGATGCATGTAACCAGTAATTCTACGTTCTACGGTGAGGAGTCGCCCAGAATTCACACAGATCTTTTGTCTTATATCATCATGCACTTGTTGCAACAATTTTTATTGTTTTAATCTTATGCATTTTGCTGTTGGAGCTGGCTGGAGTACACTGAATTTTATAGAACAACCTACAGAAGTTGTCATTTGAAAATAAACCTTTTGAACTTACACATAGACTATGTGGTATTTGGTGTGGTGGTGGTGGTGGACTTACACGAGTGAGTGAGCGAAAGTGTGTTATGTTCTGGGTTGTGGAATCATAATCATTGGGTATCTTCGGGTGGGGGTTCGGGGACCTAATGAGACACTAGCTAGTCGTTCAGGGGATTGTGGGTTCACTTCTGACTGAGGTGTGAGGAACGTCCAAGTTCCAAACTCTCATCACCAACATCCTCTTTCATTGTGCATAGTTCTGCATGGGGCTGTGCAGAATACAAGTAGTATGTACTATATCCTATCAAAAATAGTCAAATATCTGGTTGTGCATTTTGTTTGTGGTAATTGTCAAAGCCTCAAGATTAAGAAGCCTAGAAGAGGACAACCGAAAGGACTGGACTCAGTGGCTAGAGCTATTAGTATTGGTCAATCTGAGTTTTATTCAAAACCGTACAATAAAGAGTGGCAATGCAAACTGGGAAAGCTTAGCGACAGACTAATATTAGTAGTACAGAGTACAGACATTCATAGCAGAGGCAGTTAGAACTTAGAGGCAGGGATAACCAGAATTTAGAAACAGATAGTCAAGTCAAGATCAAAGAATCTTTTGTAAAAAAGATAATTAGGGAGTGGAGCCAGAATTAATAGTTCAGAATAAATAAGGTCCAGTAAAAGTTAGGGCAATATAATTGTTAATATAACCACTGGAGGACTTACTGGGACCAGCAGCAGGGCCCTCGGTAGAGGAGCGGTCCTCTGGTGGTTGTCCCGCCGACTCGGACCCCGTCTTCTTGCCCCTGGGTGCTGCAGATCAGTGATCATGTAAGATATAATAAAGAAAAAGAAAGACACAAACATTAATGATTGCTGTGAAACAAATAAATTATCTTAAAAAAAACGCTCAAAAAACGTTTTAGGAAACAAAAATTGCTATAAAATTGACCTATCTAATCCGATCGCCTACTGGCTTGCGGAATTCACGGACAGTCTACTTATTGGGGAACACTAATTCAGTGTTCCATTCTGATTGATTCAAATAAAATCCAGAACACTAACTAAGCCTAAGTACCACCTGACCTAGCCCACCTATTCCAGGCGGGCCAATTGTTCATTAAGCATGCATTTCAATTTTTTATTTCCATCAAAAATGCATAGGTGAGAAGGAGGACACATGCATAAAGTCAGTGCATAATGCATACATCAAATTGTTGGTTGGTTGCGTCTGATGTTCTGCAGCTGACTGACACTGCTAAGCTAAGCTTACCAGTACCACTCACTAAACAAACTACAAAAGGACTGGGGTAAGCAGCACTCAGTGACAGAGGATGCGTCACGCAGACCGCTCAAAAATTATCAACTAATAGTAACTAAACCTAGTATCAAATCCATCCACCACTATTTGACAGGAGGACAAAGGAAAGACTACAGTCTCTCTAGCAATAGCATTACCTAACTGAAGTTCTCTAAAGTAAACTCTTACATAATAATGACAAGCGAGCGCAAAGTTGCAAAAAAGTAAGAGTACCGCCCAGCACCTGTGTCCTACAATCACAGAAGATTTTGAAACGTAATTTACCTGCAATGTAAGCAGCATTATTCTTGTTATTATTTGTAAAAAATGTATACACAAATCACAATACTTATACTACTATATATATTGGCTACTCACCAAGCCCCACGACCTCGACACCTAGCAGGTCCAACAGGTCCTGCTCCCGGTCAAGAATGTCTGACCACCGGTGGGCCAGCTGGTTATGTGTGCGCCGGACCGCGGAGCAGCGAAACACTGCCCGACGCACCTTCGCCCACCGACGGTGACGCTCCTGGGTCGGGTAACCGGAGCCTGGCCTGCCGCCTGCTGCCAAGGTCAAGGGGAGGTGGCGCTGAATAAAAAAAACAAGGGCGGCCACCTCCTCCTCCGTAAACAGCTGGCGGGCTTGCACCCCTGCGGGGCGCAGTCTGCCGCAAGGCAGGCGGCGATTGGGCGCACGCCCCTTGCCCTTCTTTGACCCGCTGCTGCTACCCTTCGCCATGGTTCTGGGGTGGGAGGAGGTGAAAAAGAAAAGTTAGAAGGGAAAAATAAAGTTAGGGGAAGAAGTAGGAGCTTAAAGAAGAAAGTTATATAAAACAGTTGGAAAGTAAAAAAAACACAGTAAAAAGTAGAAAAAAATGCAAAATATAGACTTAGGCAGAGAGAGAGATAGGTAAGAAATAAAGAAAAATTGAAAAACAGTGTAAAAAACTAAGGATTGCAAAGATTGAGGGAGGATAGAAAAGCAGGCCCAGAACCATAGCATAGAGTGGTAAAACAAGATGGCCGCGCCCATCGCGACCGCATGGGTAAGTTCGCGCGATATTTCTCCCCGAGCACGCACAAAACGTCGCGAACACGTACAACGCGTTCCCGAACATGGAATGCGCATCGCGAGCACGCTATACGCGACCCGGAACAGGAAATAAGGGATCGCGAACGGGCGGGACAAGTGAAAATCAAAATGGCCGCGCCCATAGGCGACCGCATGGGTAAGTTCGCGCCCCCGAGCACGTAAACAGCGTCCCGAACACGAACGACGCGTTCCCGAGCAAGAAAAACGCATCGCGAACGGGCGCGCCAAGCAGCTACGCACGCTCGCGAAGCTATGCGAAGCTCGCGTAGCGCTTCGGCGTCTTCGCGTAGCTTCGCGTAGAGCGACTACGCGAACTACGCCCAGGGTTAAAAAAACTCTCTTGTGTTTGCCTCCTAGGTCACTAATGGCATTGTTGTCAGGCAGGGGGACATAAATATTTCTAAGTTCCTGTTTAACAACTATCACTTTTAATACGCCTCGATGCAGTGATATAATCTGATGTAATAAGGTTAAAACCTTCCATGTGTTAAAAATATATATTTGTTTAAATTTTGAAGAGACTATCATATTTGTTTGCACGATTTACATGCCAACATTTTCAAGGCTTATCTCTTAGAACCAAGCCAGACTCTAGGCTCAGCTCTGGGTTGGCTCCCCTTGTTAATTTGTTGGCTCACCCATCTTTATATGAGACACAGTATAAGAGAGGCTACTGCACTTAAAAGCCATTTACGGGTAGAGGAGGCTTTGTTTGTTTTTTCATTGCTGCTAGTGCCTCATGATGTCATGCTATTTCTACCTAATTAGCTGGCTTGCAAAGTGCGCATAAAAACATGGGCCCCGTGTGGGAACTGTACAGATGCACAATTATAAGAGTGTCATTGTTCCTGCACGTTACTGGTTGCAGGAACAATGAACCAGATTTTACTGGATGGAAAATCCTGCAGGTATATTCATTGTGGGAACAGCTTAGCTTGCAGTTGGGACCTCTTCTATGACCCCTTACCAAACCTCAAACAAGGCACGCAGGGGCCATCACATTACATGATCCCCCTTCCCGCCAACATTCTCCACTCCTTCCTTCACCCTTCTTACCCCTTCCCTTCACCCCTGCTTTACAACATACTTTTCAGACAGCCACGTGCACACTTTTACGATCCGCTCAGAACAGGTGCTAAATGTGTGTGTTAAACCCCACAGAAAAGGGAATACCATGCAAAATAGCATCTGGTTAACCCAGGTTCGTGCCTGGGGATAGATCAACAGGAATGAAAGGCCCAATTATCACTTCCCGCCAATCTACAACTACAGAGCAGGGGTGCTTTACCACACTTTAACATCAACAACTTCTCCAAGTTCCTGATCCCAGATAATTGTTACTTTAAGCAAAGTGTATTGTGGATGCTGTAGGCCATATTGCACTGAGAAGTTCATATGGCTTTTTCCTTTCTTCGAGGCGGTTTGGGGGTTAATTGGATGCACTCTCTGGCCTTGTAATTGCCTGAATCCTTGAGTTTTCACTTTCAAAAGTTAGATCCCTTCATCTCTGTGCACCTTCTTAGTACTGGATACTGTAGCGTCGCGGTCTAGCCTTCTGACATCACGTGACTCGCCGCAAGGCATTGTGGGAGTGACGTGACGTGGTCGGCGATTGTAGAACGCGGCGCGGAGACGAGCGGTCGTGCTCTCCCCTTTATGAGTGCCTAAAGCAAATAAAGCATCCTTTGCGTACCCCTCTGTTCCTGTCCTCATTGGGGGGGTGTAACCTCACACACAACAGTGGCGACGAGGCGGTTGACCCGCGATATACTTACTGGCCACCGCCAAGGTAGGGGAGAGCCGGCAATTGTATTGCTGTGGGCACGGCCTGCTCCAGCTTCTGCGAGGCACAGCAGTGGGGGAGGGGCAACCAGCTCACAGCACAAGAGATCCTCGTCGCGCACATCGGCGCGCGCCTCTCAACCCCGCCTTGTCCTCGACCATCGAGTGCTCTACCTGCTCCAAGGGGGCTGCATAGCCCATCAGCACCCTCGCACCAGGTGCTCTACAACCGCACCATTAGCCTGGCACCCCTGCCACGAGCCGTCACAGCGAGAGGCACGCAATCCACAGAACCGCATGCACCATCATGCGGCAGCGGCACACCAGAGCACAGCCCTGCAGGCGTAATAGCTCAAGGAGCACCCTGCTCCCAACCGGGCACGTCCACTACAAGGCCACAAGCGTCCTCTAGAGCCTCCGCACCACATCAAGGCGCACCGCCCTCCACACCGCTCGCATCATGTGTGCGCAAACCTTCTCACTGACCAATCCAGTACCCTTCCTACCCAAACCAGGAGAACTGGCCATGAAATGGGCCGACTGGAAAGGGTATTTCCTGAACTACTTGTCGGCGCTGGAAGATGAAGGCGAGGAGGCATTCTCTAGTAAACGCCGAAAGAAAATACTCCTACATAATCTGGGTCCAGAAGGCCTGCGCGTCTACGAAAATATGGTGAAGAAGCCCAGGGCATCCACGGACGATGATGTTTTCCAACATGCCCTGGAAGACCTGGACAACCATTACCAGCCGGTAATCTGCACAGCCATCGACCGGTACAATTTTTTCCAGTGCAAACAGACCGAGTCGGAATCAGTGGAAGACTACGTGGCGGCCCTCAAAAGCTAGCCATCAACTGCAAGTTTGGTACACTACACGATGACCTTATTAGAGACCAAATCATAATGCACACTACCCACTCAAGCGTCCAGGAGAAGCTGTGGGTTAGTGGTGAAGTGTCCCTCCCGGAGATCATCGCAATAGTCAAGAGAGCCGAGCTATCCAAACGATGCGCACTCGCCGCCAAGAAGGAACCTGCCTGTAGGAGAGTAGGATCTGCCTCTTATGTTGCCCCCACTTTTTTTCTGATGTTAGCACTGGTTTCTGGCTATAGTCTGGCTGGGTCCCTGCCAATCAGGGCCCCAGCCTCTCTGTTCTCTCTAAACGACATGGAGTGCACTCTAGGTGCACTAGTGATTGGATACTGTGGTGCCTTATGAGTCCCTAGTATATGGTACCTTAGGTGCCAAGGGCATAGGTACTTCACAGGCCTCCCAGGGGCTGCAGCATGTGTTATGCCACCCCTGGGAAGCAGTCTAAATCTGACACCACAGGCCTGCTACTGCAGCCTGGGTGAGGTGGTGCTAGCACCCCTCACTGAGATATAGGTTTCCTATATCTCTCCTGCACACACATATAAACCTATCAGTCACCCCTATGGCAGGCCCTATCAATCCTGAGGGCAGGGTGCTTGGCTTCTATGTGAGGGGGTGCCTCTGCATGAGCAGGGCCCCTCTGCAGTTCTCAGAGTCCATTCTCTGGTGCTGTTTGTGGATGCGGTTAAACCATATACTCTTAAGTGCATTATATCCTCGCGGTAAATGCTAACTTTGGAATGGCTGCATCAAAACATGTCGTGTTTGGTGTCAAACATCTTGGAATACTACCCCCCGCCAATCTTGGCGGCGGGGTAGCATTCCACCCTTCTAGAGGGATAAGACATGTACCTGCTGTGGAAACGCGGTAGAATCCTAAAGAGCCCTGGCATCACAAAATGGATGCCACCAGTCACAGACACTGGGCTGCCCTCCTGCTGATGACCGAAACTCGCAGTGGAGGAAGCCCAACAATAGGCATCCTGTCACAGGGAGGTGTAACCACCTTCCAGACAGGGTTTAGTGTATTGGGGCTGGGTGGGTGCACTCTTAGAGTGCTTTGAAGTCCTGCACTGGGGGAGCAGAAGGCTCCTCTGTGCATATGCCAGTTCAAACCAGCTCAGGGGCTACCTGCCCCTGCTCTGGCGCGAAACTGGACAAAGGGAAGTGGGTGTAGCCACCCTCCCTTGACCCTCCCATAGGTGGGGTCATAGAGCTAGTCCATCCCCTCTTTTTAGTATAAGAGGGGAACCTTGCCATTGCAAAGCAGATAACCCCTGGACGACGCTCTACAGAAGAATCCTGGCCCTTCGACGTTCCACTACCTTTGGAAGACAGAAGAATCTCCCTTGGAGTCAAGGAGTGACTCCTGCTTGGCAGGCACCAAAAACGACAACGACGGTCGCAAACTACGCCGCTCCCGCCGGAGTCCGAAGTCCCTGCAGCCCAAGAAGTGGATTTCCTGACCTCTCCCAGGCCATCGTGAGTCCCCAGCGAAGCTGAGGCAAGTGGACCCCCGAGTAACGAGGAACCGCGACCCCTGGGTACCGTGCACTATTGTCGAGTGCAACCCCTTCACAACGTTCTACGAACTTGTGCTTTGGACCACGTGTGGTCCCGACCTCCAGCAGGAATCCCTCCGAAGATCAGAGGCCTACACCGTCCCGAGTGACCGTGGGCCCCTGTTGAGTGATTCCGCCCGAGGTGTCTTCGCGATCCCTTGCCCGCTGGCTTGTGGGTCCCCAGAAGACTTCCTAAAGAAACCAAAGGGCTCCCCTGGCTGCTCCAGGCCTGCCCTGACTTACCCTCGCTGGGTGAGTCCCTCAGACCTTGCTGGTCTGCGCCATCGACTTTTCTTCATCTCCCCGAGACTTGCGGCTGCCAAGGCTTGTTGGCTCCGATCGAGTTGCCGACACCGCAGTCAGCTGCAGACGTCGAGGGACACACCGAATCCAGCTCCTGGTCGTCGTCGACGCCTCCTGGACCACGTGGCTGAAGAGTCAAGGCACCTGCAACCGACCTGAAGCAACCGACGACGGTGGGCATCCATCTTCCTTGCCCCGGGTCACTGCCAAGTGACTTTGAACACTGTCCCCTCTGCTTTCAGGTCATCCTTCTTCAGAATCCAGGCTTGGATTCCACCGGACACTTCTTCAGCTCCCGCAAGCAGCAAGTCTTCTTTGTTCGCCATTGAAAACGACGCCGCGACCCGACACCAAAGGACACCTGTGCACCCGGCTTCCTGGGTGAGGTAACTCCAGCACTACGGTGCTCCTGTGGGTGTGGGCCCTAGAACTACTTACCCTGTAAGTGACTTGCTTGTAGGTTCTCCCGAAGTATCCTAAAACTCTTTATTTCCAACCGCGACTTGCCCCATTGAAGTTAACGGCGATTCGCGCCTGTGTATCCACACTGCACGCGTCCCCCGTGGGTCCTTTACTTACCTGCCTTGGGTGGTTTCGTGAGGCCCCAGCACTTCTGAAGGCCTTAGGCCTTGTCTCCTTGCAAGTCGTTGTTTCTAAGTCTCTTACTTAGTATATGGTCTGGTACGCCCCTAGGGCCCCAGCCATATTTTGTGCTTAACTTATTGTGAAACGTTGATTTGTGCATATGTTTGTCTTCTAATCTCATAAAGAGATTAGTAGAGAGTTATTTAGAAATAAATACATATATATTTGATATATATACCTGTGTGGTGTCTTTTCATTTGGTGATTCAAGAGATTATATGGTAAAACAAGCTGCTTTACATTCCTCCGAGACTTAGCCTGAAGGCTGCTCTCCACAGCTACCACTAGGATAGCTTTCTTTAAAAGGTTGTCTTAAACCTATCTACCATAAGAGTCGATTTGCCCTGGTGCAAGGTGTCCACTTTAATTAGTGAACAGCATATACCAGGCCAACTTCTCACATTGGTGGGCAGCGTGTGGGATTCCAGCTTGCCATTGTTTTACCAGAAAATCTCTATTTGAATTACTAACTGAAAACCATTATAGGTACTCAAGGTACATATAAAGTCAAGCTTAGTATCAATAAGTTCTACTGAACTTAGAGCTGTGTGCCAAGGGATAGCACACCCTTTCCACAGCTCAAGCTAGGATCAGTAGGCCACAAACTAGTGTAGGTAGTACAACACTGCACAACACTAGAATGTCCTTAAAGGGTGGACCCAGTGGATCCACTCAGCCTCAGTATAAGGACATGGCTTTCTCTGACTTGAGAGCCATGTGTGTTGACAGACACCTGAGACTAGGACAGAGTCCCTCAACACTACACCTGATAGATCTGCTGACAGCAGATGACCTTAGATTGGCTCTAGGAGCTAAGGGGTCTGAATCAGTGGGTGGGTCAATCATAGTATCTGGGTCAGATGAGGACAATCCGAATGACCAAGACTCTGTGGTTGAAGGGCCAGGCTTCAAGGAGCCTGAACAGGA